>WURT03080391.1:0-13087 GCA_009936505.3 Holothuria glaberrima | reverse complement strand
TGCCACTAAAATCGGTTGCCCAGCCGACGAAGTCGGTTGCGCGCCGGACTGAAGCGCCTTCGGGTGGACCAGTTAACTAGCCGACTTTGCTTTGCTTTTTTGGGTAACCATACAATACTGACAAAGAACGAAGAGGCTTACACTCACCAGGGAGCTGTTACTCGGAACTCTAAAACAAATTAGTGTCATGCACTCACAGTCACCGTGACTGCCTTCGTGAAAGATCAGCAGCCGTTAACGGCTGCTTTAGGAGCACTTTGAAAGTACGGTACTACGTTTTCTGTGAATAGCCTGGACCAAATCCACAGGGTGTAGGCCAGTCGCATAACAAGGATATCTGACAATCGGGTGGAATCCTCCTGTCATCTTTGCAGGATACCGTATTATTGAGGGCTTTCAACTGGTTTTGTTTGGAAACCGTTAAAGGGAATATGCAGCAGTGCCCAATTTGAACCTGTTACGAATATAGAGGCACAGCAATCCGCAGGTGTCTTTATAATCCTCAAGGCCAGAAAAAGACTAGTTTCTATGAGGAGAAGAAATTGATTTTCACTGGGACTAAATATGATATTGAGAAACTTAACAGTAAAGGGTGATATAAACCACCTACCGTTCAATCTATAGAAAAACCTGTTTGCCCCCGAAGGGTACTTTTTTCGATTCGTGAAAAATGTGGGTAAGGTGTGATCTGCACGGTGACGGTCAGTCTTCAGCATGGTTTATATGAGTATTTGCTTTCAAGGAGGGCAGACTTTCCAGTATGACCCTTAGTTTCATTTAGCCTAATTTAGTTTTATTTAGCTACCGGCATTTGGTTAAGGATCCTTCCGCTACCTTCCAAGTTTGACATAGGTTTCTGTTAATATCGGGTGAGTTTAGATTCAAGCGCATAGGTTCTAGCGGCCACGAGATGTAAGCGGCCACAGCTTCGTATGTAGCGATTACCCTCCCCTTTTTCTGTAATCTGTTGGAGTCATTCTTTATTTGCATTCAGCTTTCATGGCTGTTCTTTTGTATTTGTTGCACGGTATTCGTTTATGCAAGTGTTAACATTCTGTTAATGTCTCAAAGCTTTGGGGGGATTTTCTGTTTGGATCCCACCATCATGTTAGTGCTGAATTACACCAGGGCTTTTGATACCCAATGGACTTCCCACTGTTTACTGTACGCAAAGCGCGCTCTACTCCCCAACTGCCCTCGAGGAGCTGCAGCAGAATGTCGTGGCTTTCCTTTATTTGTTAAAACTTTCTACGTCTCTCTATCCTAAGACAAGGGGAAATTGTAATGAGCACACGTGCCCCTACCCCACCCCTTCAAGGTGCAGTTTTCCCCCAATGTTAGAACTAAATGGCCACCGGCCTTCAATGCCTTGACGGAGCGCAACGAAGAGTCAATCAATTGGCGGTATGTGTAACGAAGAAATTTGGCTAAAGTACCTTCAAGTTGACTGGCATTGACGCTTACCAGGATCTACAAAGTTGCCATTGAACAACGCACCTTTTTGAAAGGTTACGTCTTAGGCATTTAAAATGTCAATAGTTTAGTATCAAAATAGACGGAGGTTGCAAACCTTCCTTTAAAAGTATACAGCAAGTACTTGCTTATTTATTCTCGACCTCTAAACCACAAAATACTTAACTGGTTAAATAATAGCCATGGCTGGGTAAGTTTGACAGATCAGAGACGAGTGTGAAACTAAGCCAGCAGTATCCCCTCAAGTGGACCATAGTTTGAAGTGCTCAAACATGTAATGCAATCATTATTTGCTGGATATCTTTGTATTTTCATACCCTTAATTCCCCATATATATCACGTGTTGCAATATGCTCCGAAAGCATCTGGGCAATAAAAAACTGTACGTATATTTCGTTTGGTAAAATCACCGACACAGAAACACAAAGAAGGTTGAAGTGCTGGGTTGCTGCTGTACCTACCGTGCCTGATGACGTACATAAAGAGCTGGTGATGGAGCCTCCGTCGAGAGATCCAACCTTCAATCATTTTGCATACACGAAGGTAGTGATTTTATATTATATCTCTCCTATAAATTACTAAAAACAATCTTCACATTGTTCACTTTTTATTGCCAAGTGTGATAAAGGATCATTCATTTCCATCATTATTACGAGAGTAAAAAACTCTTAACTGTAAATTGAGACCGTCACTTGCAAAACTTCCAACTGATAATATTTATTCTATTTGAGGGGATTGACTAAAATGCCGGGTGACACATCTACTCTTTGAGAAGTTTTTGTTTACATAAGATGGCTAAGTTGCAAAATGGTGCTATCTTCGGGAAAGCTTTAAAATGATATTGTCTCGTTCCAAGTTTTTGGAAGACGATGTAAGGCAAAACAAGACGCAAGATGAGCGGTTTAGAGTTCTAAGTTTATTAACAAGCAACTACGGAATCAAACGGGTTGAAGATGATACGTAATGAAGAGATGATGGTTGAATACAGTCTACGATTTTGTCAGAGTTAGCAAAGTTCGACTGACTACTACTTAGCTATCTACATGTTGAAGAGTACTTCTGGACTCCTCCAATCTTCTGACTGAAGTCATCCCTGTACACCAAAATCTTCCCCTTATATAGAATTTCGGGTCCCGTCAATTTACTAAGAAACACATAAGATTCTTTACCTTTCGACTGCACCCTGAGCTTTGTCAAGATTTATGGGCTCTACTCCTTAGGTTGACAAGTTACAAAAACAGTTTCTACCTCTACGGCCGAAATGGGAGAAGATCGCTGATTGGTCAGTAGGAAAGGCGCCCACCCAGCCACCCATGGTCACGCCTAGATGGACAGTCAATCTTCCACCTATCACAGATGAAATAAGGACAGTAGAGTACGGCACAAACATAACGATTGGTCGGTAAAATAGACTTATGGCCCAACACACCCGATTGGATACTAGGGACAGCGCCTACCTAGGGTCAGATGACATAAACAGGTGTTAGCTGTTCGGCTGTCCTGGCTAAAGAAGTAGGATATGGCACAACTGCACTGATTGGTCGGTAGATTAGGCAAATGGCACAATGCAGCTGATTGGATGCTCAGGACAGCGCTTACCCAGGGTCATCCTAAGATGATTGTTAACAGGTAATAAATCTTCGCGCTGTCATGGTACTCGAAAATCGCACAGGCGAGCAAGGATAGACTATAAACAAAACGGATGTGAACTGCAATATAAGCGCTCGCCTACGATGGTAACCGGTAACTGATTGAATAGCAGGACTTACAAAAGCTCGGTTTTAGTCCAAGAAGCAGTGGACAGCTGCAGACGGAGTGCTAATTTAATCCTACCAACAATGAGGGCGCTCCAATCTCATTCTAGCAGTTATTCCCTCTGTGGTGACCACAACAACATGTTTAGAAGTTTTCACTTTTGTGCCTTTTTTAGTTATCTTTTCGGCAATTTGACTGGGTGTAAGTCCTTTGTTCATTTTGGGAAAAGAAATCGCAGGGGAGCAGTAGACCCCTGCCCCCGAAAAGCTGCCGCCCTGAAAATTGTTCTATTGTGCAAGCGTGATTCCGGTGAAGTGTGGAATTGCATAAATACAAACGTTGTCTTACCATTTGGAAGATTCTTAATTCAGACTCGCCATGATGATAGACATATAGTATCAGTAATGAACCTGTATTAAAGTTTTACTATGGCCATGAATATTCATGCAAATGTTACACGCGCAGTCCTCACATTCGACGCCGTATATCTTATGAACATTTTTCAGCACAAACATACGACAACTGTGAACTGAATAGTGAACCAGGCTGTGAAGAGCTTGATGTGCTCTCAGTGTCAATTGTAGGTCATATGAAAGCCTCGTGCTAGTGGTTCCCATTTAGTTTGTGCCTCAAAGCTTCCGGGGATTTTCTATCTGGATCCCATCAGTATGTTACTAATTTACACTCAGGGCGTTAGACAGCCCATGGAGTCCTCGCTGCTTGCTGTTCGCAAAGCACTCCACCCCAACTGCCGTTGAGGAGCTGCAACAGAATCGTCATGGTGATAACGGTCTTCTGCTTACTTGTGAGGACATTCTACGTCTCAGAACCCCAAGAAGAGGGCCGGGAAAATTATCATTAGAAACCTAAACGTTTTGAGCTTCGGGCGCACGAGCACACTTAACATGGATTTCCTATGGCTGTCTGTGGTTCCCCTAAACTACCAACATTTGGTGGCACTGGCTGCAAAATATTCTTTGGTCCCCCGTCCCTTTAAGATGCAGATGCCCCAATGTCAGAATTCCTGGCTACGGGTCTACAATAGTTTGACCAAGCGCAAGGAAGAGACAATCGGTCAGCGGTAGGTACAAGAAAATTTGGCTAAAAATACCTTGTCTGGAAATGACACTTACCAGGATCTGCCAAGTTGCCTCTGAACAACACACTGTTTAGGGAACTTAGGGCTAGGATTTTAAATTGTCAACAGTTTAGTATGAAAATAGACCACAGGGTGTAAATCCTCCGGAAAAGTATACAGCAAGTACGAGCTCAGTTCCTCTCAAACTCTAAACCACAACCCACTTAACTGGTTAAATGAAAGCCATGCATCGGTACGCTGGACAGCTTAGACAGGAGTGTGAAACTAAACCAGCAGCATCCCCTTAAGTTGAAAATTGAGGAGCTCACTGGATAACTCAATCACGTAATGTAATCATTATTTGCTGGGTAGCTTTGTTTTTTCATATCCGTAATTCCCCATATATATCACGTGTTGTGATATGCTGAAAAAGCCCCTGGGCCAAAAATATAAACTTTACCCATATTTGGTTTTGTTAAATCACGAATGCATAAACACAAGGGAGTGCTGAAGTGCTAGATTGCTGTCGTACCTGCCTTGCGTGATGACACCTCCTGGTGGAGTCTCTGTCTATAGATTCTTTTTATTGCATGGCACAGACCAACATTCATTTTGTATAAAGCAAGGTAATGATTTGACATTTAGGTCACCTCTATAATTAAATAATTGGAATCTTGATAATGTTCATATTAATTGAGTCCCTCCGCTCTGATGAAATGGCAGGGACGGACAACTGTCGAGTGATACAAGATTATTCAGTTTTCGTCCATTATCACCAGGGTACAAAACGTACCTTTTCTTCGAACCATGTGTTCCTTCCAGGGCGTAGTTCGAAAAGTTTAATTAAGGGCACAACTTATCCTTATTTATTACATTCTGAAAAAAACCATATCGTTCACTTTAGCCTTCTGTAAAATGAACAAGAAGGCAGTCCATAGAGTTGCATATTTCATCTTCCTTATATTCTCTACATATCTTTACCAAATTTTCCAGACATACTGATAAGCAGATACTGACAAAAATCTCTATAAGATTGTTTGAAATTCGATGTCGAGCTTAAGCGACTAAAAAGCAAATAATAAAATTATGTGGTTAAACGTCCTAATATGCAAATAATAATTTAAAAGTTCAGTTTTGGTTAATTTGACCTTTGACCCCTTGATTTGACCAATAAAGTCATCGATTATGCCTGCACACGTTCCATAGTCGGGTACCTACCTATTAAGTTACTTTTCCGCGAAAGAAGGCAAATTTGACCTTTACCTTACATTTTAGCCTCTTCCTCCCATCTTTGGCAATTAAAAGCACTATTTTAAAGTTTGTCTTCTCTTCATATCATGTGGTAACATGACTTTTCTTAAAACACTGATAGGCAAATATAAGCAAAATCCAGTGTTGGCTTATTGGACCTTTGGCAATTGACGTCATCAATGATCCATGAACAAATGTTTCTGGTTACGTAGTTACCCACACACATTTTCTCAAAATTGAGGCAAATTTGACCTTGACACACACTTAACCTTTGACCTCCACATTTAGCAATCAAAAGCATTATTTTAAAAGCCGTCTTATCCTTGTCTACTTATCATGTCACTATGGATGTTACGTCAAAGTTTAATAATATTCCCAACGAGGAGGGCGTTCGTGTATTCAAACCATTATTCTTGATCACACATCTTATCAAACGCTCTCATTTGAACTTTCATTCAAAATCATTAACTTCATTCTCAAAACCAATTTTTTTTTTTATTTTGGAGGTATCTTTTTCCATCAAATTAGAGGTACCGCCTTGGGCAAGAAATGGCAGGGTGTAATGGCCAATATTTTTATGCATATACTCTGAGTTGAAATGATACCTTCTTTTCCTTGGAACCGTCCCACCACTATCGTTACAATGAGTTTTTTTTTCCTCTGGACTGATTTCAAGGATGCCCTTGAACTCTTTAAAGACCCTTTTAAGTCTTCCCATGACAGCATTTAGTTTAATTTTGAAGTTTTTAAAACTCAAATTGCTTTCTTTGACGTACTGGTAAAATTGACGCGCTTTTCCAAAGTCCGGGTGTTTAGGAAAACGAAAAGGACACTAATGTGAAAGACTACTTAGAAAAATCTAATGCATTAAACCAATTGTGAGTATGTGGGTCCACAAAAAAGTTTGTCCACTCAACATGCGCACTTCGGTTTTTATGACAATTTTACGTCGTGTGCTTAAGGTCCATTATATTAGTAGATTGTAGTATCTACTGTATACCTCTTGTAATCTGAGGATTCTGTCATTGAACCATACTGATATACATCGTACAATACATCGCCCTAATATGGGCATGTAATTAACCAGTTAGGTTGGATTACCTACATTTAGAGTTAAAAGGATATTGCCATACTTGTATGCACTATGATCAAACACACACTCAATAAATGTTTCTGTAAACGCATTAAAGGAGTCTGCTTTAAAAAGAACGACTGTGGTTTCGTTAGATATTGCTTAGTCAGTAAATGATGTTATATTTCACTTGTATCAGGCCATGGGACGGTACGGGGATAATCCTTCTGTTGATAGAAAGCACAGCATACAGAGGCTTGGCTATCAGAGAATGAGTGTGCAGTATTGCATAACATACAAATAAAGGGAGGGATGTCTCAACTTGAAATTGTTAGTAACGGCACACAAGCTTTGACTAGGGCCATGTTGCGAGAAACACACTAGGTTTTCCATGCTGTAACAACCTTCCAATCAGGCAAGAAATAAAACTGTTTCAGCCGCGCAAAAGGTGTAAAAATGGCCAGGAAATCTGATAGACAACCAAAGGAGTATTGCAGTACTTTTGTTGCTGTGCCATGGCCTTTTGTTTAAAGCCTGTTGCCTGTGCACCAGCCAACCTACTGACGGTACTGATGTGAATCCCAATGTAGTGGGTACAGAGAGAAAATAAACCCATTTTACTAGCCTAAACCAAAAGATGGCGCATTTCTGTTATTGCGTGACGATTGTGACAGCTTTGACGTGATAATTTAAAAGTCATTTACGCTAATCAGCATATACCTCTAATACTACACTTTCTAAAAACGGTTGATTTAAATTTAAACCGAATGGGGCGGGAGGGACAACTAAACAAAATATGTTCAGACATGTGAATAGATTTGGTTCACAGTTTAACCAACTAGGGTCAATTTCGAACCAAATTTAGGCAAATATTCAGTTTGAACAGATTCCGCTTACTTGCCCCCTCCGACCCCGGTCGGCTCAAATTTGAACCTATCGTTTGAAGAGTGCAGTGCATAACTTTGTGATTCACTTTTGATGACAAGTATTGCGCGCTTCCATAGCGGTTAGCCGTATTACAATGGTCCTTAATGCATTGCAAAAAGCAATCATTCATACATTCGCTTAGTAGTGTGTGGGTGTAAATGCCGTCACGCACTGCGACGCAAGTAATGTAAACCCATTATCATCCTTTGATTCGGAATACAATAAAGTACAAAAACCAATCTTTTATCGTACGCTGCTCTCTGTCCATAAAGATAAAAATAATTGTAGAAACTATATTATACACTATTATGTCGTGTAAACAGGTAAGCGCGGCTTGACGGCAACCTCCGTTATTTGCTTCGCGATATGAATTGCATTTGATATATTTCATACATGAATAACAATGGTGCCAACTGAGCAAAATGGATGAGCGTACGTTGACCGAATGATATAGAAAACGGCACGACGTGAAAATATGTACTTTGTGCACACACATGAATGAAAAAAAGAGTTGGTGCTAACGTAGATAGCATTGTCTTCACACCGTCATCAACTGTTAGGACTAGTATTTACGTAACTGAGCACGACCACAAGGACATTACATTGGATTTGAAGGTAGTCGCATCACTAGCATAGAAAAGTGGAAATTTAAAACTACGCCCAGTTTACCATCAGCACTCCGAATTGTTTTTAACCTGTGAGGTAAGTCAATCCATAAATTAATAACAGGACGAACATAACGACAAATATAAGGTCATACTGGAGTAAAGAGCCAACGGTGGGAATGGGGTGGAAGAGGGTGACGGCGTCACAGAGAGTTGGGAACACTAACTTCACGGGACTCCGTGAGGTGTGAAGATGTAAAGGTCCCTAGAACCCTAAACCTATAGTGTTCTCAACTCTTTGTGACACCGTCGAAGTGGGAGGTAAAAGCTTCATGGAACTCTGGCGTCATATACCAAAACAAAAGTAACATGCTGCCCCCATTTACAGAGATGTCTTCCTCCTTAATCACACTTATCGCAAGCGTATGAAGGAAACAAAAAAAGAAAGCATGCCGATGGATGTCGAATTTTGCGACAGTATTTAATTCGTCACACGTTTCTTGTAACATTTGTGATGAAAGTATGCTCAAGTCTGGGAAGGCATGCATTATAGTAAACTTTGACTGGCTGATATTGCTATGACTTCTGAAGCTTGACGAGCTATTTCTGCATTGTTCCAACGCTCGTGTGGCAAAGACTGAATGGCTGCCACTGTGGCAAGGCCTCATGTGCATTGAGATAATATGCATCCTAGGCTCTTCACCCACCTTTATTTTTATACGGGCATAAAATATGACACGGGCATCCTAACTATCCTAGAAAGTTACATTATCGACCTTACATTACTTATGTAGTCCATGATAACTCTTCCATCATTAGTGAAGATAGCCTTCCTGACTCTAAAATTAGAACAGGACCACATTTGAAGGAGTTTCAATACGAGCGAATCGCGAAGTACATCTGTCGTGTTTTCGACTTGCAACAGTCATTAAGTCCAATATGATGACGTTTCCCTTGTCTTGTTTTATCCTGTACTTTCTGTAATATATTTTAATTTTTTATAACCCGTTATTTATGCAAGAGTGACAAAAATGATTGTTAATATAATTTGAAGAAAACAATCATGATGCTTTTCTCTCTCCCGAGTGACTGTCCTAAGTCTAATTCAAAGCTTTCATTGCCTCGTTACCGTTTTGCAGACTGGTATTACAAACAACCTGCCCACCCTCCCCCAAGCAAGTACTATTTACATTGAGAACGAAGCAATGATACCAAGCAACTGGTTTCAAAGGATCCAGTGAATACAGATTCAGAGTTACGTATTCCGCTGTGCAAGGCGCCGATGTTTAATGCCGACTGCGTCTCGTTCTCTGTTGTTTTTCACTGTTCTCTTGCTTGGCATTTTCCCTTTTGAGTCGTTTTGGTGTTATAGTGTTTCTTGGATTCGGTGTTTTTCGACCGGCTTATTTTCATCTTTATATTTATCTGGTATGATATTATTTTTTCGTCTTTCTTCCTTGTCTCTAACGTTTGTTAGTAGCCTACGTATTTTCATCATTGGCCTACTGTGTACGTATAATATAGTAAGTATACTAGCCTCGAACATACACATACTAGATACTCCAAGGCTCAACACACTTTTTCAACAATTTGAGACTGTGCCCTCTGGTTGTACCTGTGTCCCTCACCCTAAACAAATCTCTATAATTAACATTCTCAGAACCCTTGACAAGGCGAAAAACTTCAATCAGGTCCGATCTGAGACGTCTCATCTCTAAAGACATTAGACCTTATAGGTCCAGTCTACTGGAATAAGTCAACTCATTAAAATCAGGGAGCATTCGAGTGAAACGCCTATCCGTGAACCTTTTCAATAAGAACTATATCCTGCCTCAAGTAGGAGTTCCAGGCTGGACTACAGTGCTCTAAAACTGTCCGCACCAGAGACTTGTACAAGGGCAGCAGAATCTCCCTGTCTTTATATGTAAATGACCTTTCAATAATACCAAGTATTCTGTTAGCCTTCTTTACAGCCTCAGCAATATGCCTACCAGGTTTAAGTGACTTATGAACTACCACCCCTAAATCTTTTTCTTCATTAATTGACTGCAGATTTACACCATTCATCTTATAAGCAAATTCAAGATTATTCCTTCCAACATGTAGAACTTTACATTTACTGACATTAAAAAGCATCTGCCAGTCATTAGACCACTGACATAAAGTATGAAGGTCATCCTGAAGAACTAGAATATCCTTTTCATCAGAAACACAAGCAAAAACTTTGGTGTCATCAGCAAACTTAATACTATTACTACAAGTATTCTCATCAATGTCATTTATGAAGATGGTGAACAAAACTGGGCCCAGAACAGATGTTACAGTAATATATGCTATTCAGGTCGTTCAGCATGCTATTTAAATCCTTCCGTGCTTGGAAGAACATTGGATTGCAGTATTCAGGTATTGGAAATACACGTACCACTAAGCGAAGAGGAAAACAGGCAGGTAAATTCAGGGATTGATCAATTAAATTCAAGGAGTCCAAATGCCGTAATGTAAACATTTACAATGTTATATATCCTGATTGTACTAGCTTACCAGGACGACGTCCCGCGAAATTCGCTTTGGTTCTCATCAATTTGCAATCCATCTGTGCTTGAATTCCAGTGATGTTGGATCACTTTGTAGAGAGTATCTTGACATTTGCCTTGTAACTGAGACTTGCATTAAGGAGAGCGACGATATCACCGGGTAAGTTGAATCTTGGGGGGATTAGATTTCTTGATCAGCCTCGTCTGGATAGAGAAATTGGTAGGGGACAGGTATTCTATTCTAGTCGAATATTCATGTCATTTGTCAAGACAAGGGGGAAAGGAAAGTTTCGAATACTCGGTTTGGTCTCTTCGTTATAAGAACTCCAGTGTTGTTATTGCTGTCATTTACCGCATTTCATATTCTAGTGCCCACCCAGTTTCAGTCACTAGGTTTCTGGAAGAGTTTGAGGAATTCCTTGTTGGGCTCCTTACATGCGATAATTCCCTAATTATGTGTGGGACTTCAATATCCATGTCAATAAACCTCATGATACCGTGACTGCTAGGTTCAACTCACTCTTGGACACTTTCGGGTAGACACAAAATGTCCGTTTCATTACCCATGTTACATGGAATACTTTGGATATGATAATTATTCGTGAACTAGACGTCCGTGTTCTTGAAGTACACGACTCCGATTATGCCTCAGATCACTGTTTTGTTAACTGTCAGTTAGAATTTCCAGCAGTCCCGTTGCATGTTAAGAAGGTTGAGTTCCGCCGTATATCCTCGATTGACTAGAATAGTTTTGAATCCGATCTGAAGGCTAGTGATCTGATCGTAGCTCCCGCAAATGACTAAGGCAGTTTGTTTTCACAGTAGGCTTCTTGCTTACGCTATACCAGTTAGAAAAGCATGCGCCTCACCTTACTAGCACTATCACTGTTCGTCCGACTGTTCCATGGTATAATACTGATCTGAAGCAGCTCAAAGTTGTGCTTAGACGGTGTGAAAATGTTTGGAGGAGGGATTAAACTCCCGAGGACAGGTTAAGGTTCACTGAAGCTAGAGATGCTTTCAAACACAGTTACAGTGAAGCTTCTAACGCCTACCGTACTATGACAACTTGGTGGCTAACTGTGAGGGTGACAGTCGGAAGTTATACGGCGTTGTTAAGCCACCCTTCAGTAAGAATACGGGTACATCTCTCCCTCCTTGTGTAGATAAGTCTCAACTAGTCAATGAGGTTTTGCAGCACTTCAACTTCAAAGTACTGAATATTCGTACAGAACTTAACGGAGTGACTTCCACCTATAGCTTTGAAAGCAATGTTGACCCTCCTAGTGTCTCTCTGGAACAATTTTCAGAGGTTTCCAAATCGTATGTCTTGAAGTTGCTTCAAAACAGTTTGTCGGCCAGTTGTGACTTAGATCCTGTTCTATCTCTGTCTGCGCTACTCTTTTACCCGTCCATAACTAGGCTTATTAACTTATCCCTTACAACTGGTGAGTTCTTGGGGTCTTGGAAGAGAGCTGTAGTTCTCCCTCTTCTAAAGAAGCCCACTCTTCCACCGGAATTGCATAATCTTAGACCGGTGAATAACCTTCAATTTAGCTTGAAGCTTGTGGAGAAGGCTTTTGCAAACCAAGTCTTGCTACATTGTAACCAACATTATCCTTTACCGGTATTTCAGTCCGCTTATAGACAGCACTATACCACTGAGACTCCTTTACTCAAAATTCATTCAGAAATTATGCAGTCTATTGACGAACAAAAGGTTGCGCTTATAGTACTTTTGGATCTCAGTTCCGCCTTTGCTACGGTTGATCATTCTATTTTGGTAAATATTTTGGAACATGATTTTGATATAAAAACACTGCTCTCAATTGGTTTATCAGTTACCTCGGAAACAGGACACAGTTTGTCTCAATTGATGGTGTATACTTCGATGAAATCCCTATCGAGCATGGAGTTCCGCAGGACTCTTGTCTAGGTCCGTTGTGTTTTACGCTGTACACTTCATATTTATTCAAAGTCATTTCTACTTATTTTGATACAGGTTTGGCTTATGCTGATGATACTCAGTTGATTCAAAGCTTTCGACCACATAAGTGTAATACCACGGAAGTTGATGCTTTCAATCTCATGCAAAAGTGTATCTCTGCCATTAGAGATTATTACTATTATTAGCACGGATTAGATATTAAGGCGACAGTTCATGCAAAATCATCGACATTAAGGCGACAGTTCATGTGTCGCCTTAATATTAAGGTACCATTTAGAAAAATAATTTCAATGTCAAAAATAGGCTTAAATAGTTCCTCCTCCTCTAAAATGTATCCCCAACTGTCGCTCTAATGTCCTACCCACGCTTATTATTATCCGCATGGATTAGTCATTAAGGCGACAGTTCATGCTAATTCATCAACATTAAGGCGACACTTGTCAT
>WURT03080380.1:0-13088 GCA_009936505.3 Holothuria glaberrima | reverse complement strand
TCCACCAAAAACAATAGGGTTTTTCATCTCAATATGGGGCATCTACCTACCAAGTTTGAGAATGTTCAGAGTTTCCCCTTCTTGAGATATCGTGTAAACAAGAAGTGTCACAAACACACACATATGCCCATACACCCATACAGATTTTTTTCCTATCAAGGAGAGGACCTCATTGTTCTTTCCTTTGTTTGCTTCCTTAACCCTAAACTTAACAATAGACTGACCATTGTTTGACACCTGAGGACCTCTGAAATCTATTGTTCTGTCACCTGAGGACCTCATCTTGAATAGAAAATGTCCTCACCTTGTCTGAAATGTTGGGACCACACACACATGCACACACACATAAATACACATGCCATCATGACTGCATAGTTTCTCTTTTCATCGAAACCAAAAATGAAAGGTTTGATTGGACCGATGATTGCCAAATGGCCTTTGAATCATTGAAAAAGGTGTTAATGAGTTCACCAGTGTTGATCGCTCCAGATTTTGACAAGCAATTTAAGTTGGCAGTAGATGCCAGTGACAATGGCATAGGAGCAGTTTTGCTGCAAACTGATGAACATGGTGTTTGTTACTATTCAACTAGAGCGGCAATGCCACTGCTGCTCAACCCTTTGAAGAGACCACCTGTGTGGGTTCATTAGATTAAAGATTTGCTTTGAACTACTTTTCTGGCAGATGGTTTGGAATGTTTTGTGCTATCTATCTGTAAGGTAGTGGCGAGCACATCTTCAAGACAGACCAAGTTAACACAGTATTGCTGCAGGAACCTAAAACTACTCTCAATCATAGATGTGTTCATGCCTGGGGGAGTAAGATGTAATGGGCTACTCCCTCCTCCTCTCCCCCAGCCCTCCCTCCACCCATTTTACATTTAGCCTGCATTACATACACGGTCACAGAAAAAGCCAAATAAAGGTTTCATTTGTTCTACAGCACATTATTGTGCATTGTGCATAAATGGGGTCATCTGATGTTATGGCATTTTTCTTGTACAGTGCTCATACCTTTATAAAAATGTTATTGCCATATATATTACTGTTACTTGGTGGCGAGCACTTCTCCAAGACAGCCCAAGTTTACCCAGTATTACTTCAGGAACCTAAAATTTCTCTCAATCATAGATGTGTTCATGCCTGGGAGGAGTAAGATGTGATGGGCTATCCCCTCCCCCTCTTCTTCCCCCACCCCTCTCCCTCCCCTACCCACTTTGGATATAGCCTGCATTACATACATGGTCATAGAAAATGCTTAAAAAGTTTCAGTTGTTCTCCAGTACAAAAATGGGGTCATCTGTAGATGTTATGGCATTTTTTCTTGTCCAATGCTCATACAGTAATAAAAGTTTTATTGTCATATATCTATTACTGTTACGCAGGGCTGTCAACTCTCACACATTCAGCATGAAAGTCACGCATTTCAGCACAATCTCACACTCTCACAATGAAGCATCAGTTTCTCATACAATGTTTCAATATGGTGTTAAAATTTACACTCATAAAGCAAACGGGTGTCAGGTAGAGGTAACTACCTGAGTTATCTCTCCAACTGATCATAGTCTGCAGTAAGCTGACAGCAGTGCAGTATACAGTATAATTAAGTGATTAATCTTGCCATCATCGAGCCGGCTTCTTTCAAACCAAACTAAACAATAATGTCTGAGTCCACCACTCCACCGTTCATCACCCTGACCAGGGTGTTGCTAGCAACTCCCTGCTCTTATCAGGGAGTTGTTTCTCTGACTCATCAGCTTCTACGGATCGTAACTAGGCCCTATGCCGCAGGGGGAACTCAGTTACAAGGCCAACAGGTGAAAAGCAGTTATTACTCGGAAACACGTGTTAGACCTGTTACCACATAGTTCATGCAGCAAATAAAACTGCAATTCAAGAAGCATACGCTCGACCGGTCTCTAACCCCCCCTCCCCAAGAAAAAAATATGTGCTAAATTTGATATAGGCCTAGTTGTGGTGAAGACATAGATATGCTCAGAATGTATTCCACAAGGTCTTTTTAGGCCCGTAGGCAGCAGGTTCTGTAACAATTCTTTCCATAACTTCAAAAACTTTCATGCGCTACGTGCATTGTCATCTTCAGTTCTGTCTAGTGGTAAAGCCCACCATTTCAAACGTATTGAATTTATTCAAGGTTAAAGGTTCCACAAATATTGTTCTTGCGTGTAGTCGTGATTATAGAGAAACATGAAAATGCATCGTTGCGAAGTTCTAACGTCTTTTTCCTGTCTTTTGGAAGATTCTTTCTTCAGCCACACCATCAGGGCAAACATTTTTCTAAGAAATTAGATTTTTCAGTTTTGTCAGGGAACCTTAATGTGTAAGATAAAGAATGTAATCCCGACGATGACCATGCAGTCGCCCCATCAAATTCCATGGTTTGCTCTTAAGAAGGGCAAATTAATTCTTCAATTTTTTTTTTTTTTTCAAACTTTTCTTAATGAAAACAAAGATATGAAATCTTTTTCAATATAAACCCAATTTTTTGGCGCGCTTCGTGCCCCTTATATTTCCCAATGAATCTGTCTGCGTTAAGAGTACTATAGCTGGCCCCCAGTCAGGGCGCTTGGCCCCAATGTCGGCAAATCCTTAGAATCCGATTATGAGCAAGTTCACACAGGACTCTTATCTGCCAAGTACGTCCAACTCCAGTATATTTAGCCCAAGAATTGTAACACCAAACTGAGAGTCTTTAACAAGTAGTAAATTCCATGCCTTTTCCAGGCTTTTCAAGTCTCTTTTGATGAGATTTCCAGGCTCTTTCAGACAAGCAACTAATATATTGAATGGTATTAACTACTGTAAGTACTGTATAGTATGTGGTATTGAAATACTCTCCTCAGTGTTTGACAGTTTGACCTCTGCACAAATATGCTATTAAACATTACATACAGTCCTTTTCTTTCTGGGTGTTAAATTGATTTAAAACTAACTTGAACAGAATTGGCATACATACATGAATTTGGAAACAGGTCAAACACTCGCAGTAGTTTAACTCATTTATAGAAAGGGACATTAGATGGCTTATACCAATATACTAATTTTTGCAGGGTCTGTAGTCCCTAGAACCAGAGAGTTGCTAGAACATTCTGTTTTCCCATAAGAGTCATGTAAAAAATGACCTGTACTGCACGTTCATCATTGTTGTACAACTGGTATCTACAGAATGTTGCTAAATGGCCAAGTTCCAAGATCCTTTGATATATAAACTTAAAATAACAAGTGACTTGTACTGGTGCACAGTATATACCTGCAGTAACTCCAAATGTATAATTACAACAAACACTTTAAGATCCTGCTTCCTAAAGAATTGTAGGCCCTAGTACATTTGCAAAGGCCAAAACCTCTAGATGACCAATGATCCAGCCAAAATACTTCACCACCCAATACATCACTGCAAAGGTATCATTATGTCACACATTCAATACTCACTGTTACAAAAATCTAAGGAAAAGAAGTGTTTTTAGTGTTCTGACCCAAAATGACTGCTGGACTTGACCATCACTGACCTCAAATCCCAAAACACTACAAGGAAGCACTATCAAATTACAATCAACCTTCAAGACAGTGTCATGACAAAATTTCAAGAAAATATCCATTTTCAATGTTTAATTCATAAACTGACCCCTAGATGACCACTAGCTACTGTAGCTGACTCCATATTCCTGAACATCCTGCAAAACACCCTGGTGAAGTGTCATTACAGTCTGATAATTTTCAAAACCCGTACCATACAAGCTTCAGTAAAAGAACTATATTGGTTAATTGTGAAATGACAGAAAATGGCCAAAATTGACCACCATGCATTGACCACTGAAAATTAGGCTGACTGAACATCCCAAATGCAAAACATCTAAAGGATTTCTGACAAACACTTATCACAGTGTCATTCAATCATTAGAAAAGGGAGAATTTCTTATGCACAAAATGACCCAAACTGACCCCTACATGACCTTTGACAGAATTTCTCTGACCACTGCTGATAACCTATTACTCTTCCATCATTGTGTCAAAGTTTCAAAAAAACCGGCCAACGCATGTGTTCATAGGGTATACCTTTAAAAGAAGATGTTTGACAGAGAAAGGTGAGTGATGCAGCACATAGTATAGACCTACATACAGTAGTGAGATGGCGCCATGCGATCACAAGTAGCTCACACCGGTGTACTGATTATTTGCTAAATATATTCATATCTTATCCATTAATGAACCTTGCTGAAAAAAATAATTTAGAGATGTTTTTGGCTTTCCAAAAGAGAAGATAAGAATTAAGAAATCACCGGGACATCTCACAAGGGAGCTCTAGCTCCCTTCATAGGCCTAGTGCATACACTGTATTGCAGACAACACAGGTCTGTCATTCATGTAGGCTATGAAACCAATATGATCGATCGTCGTAATTTGTTGAAAATAAACCAATCCGCCCAAAATGCCCAAAATATTTTCTTCACATGTGCAAAAGACCCTCTTTAAATTATCCGCACTGTTTATGCATCCTTTAATTGCTATGATTTTCCCTTACGGATCTTTTTCCTCTTAAAGAACCCTCAGGTTTTTCAGTATCCTAACATGTAATATACACTGTATATTAATTCTAGAACCTAGGCTACACACCTATATATACTGAGTGGCTAAGCAGTCAATTGTGTTCCTTGAGCGATGTCAGGGAATAATTTTTGAAATAATTTTCCCGGTAGTATGGACTATTTTCACTAACTCAATAACTTTTGATGAAAACGTTATTTGGCTACAGAATAACATTGCACCTTGCCATACTTTGCCCTATAAAGTATATTCAAAGCGATCGAAATTGGTTGGGACACTAGATTAACTGGAGCATCCCAACAATGCGATTTGAAGGGTCCTTTGCATCGTTAACGGTCAGTCGAATATGAACTCCGCGGGAATACGTATTATTTCAGCTTCGCGTAGCCCGGCTCTTAGGTTACGTACATCATAAAGCGTACGCCATAAAATCACCACATGGAAAGTGCGCTCTTTTATTAGATAGAAATTATACGATGTGACAAGGAAAGATCGGAAGTGTCTGTTATTCAATGAAAATATATGTCTTTTTCGTGATTGTTCTATAAGTACAGTTCACATTTTGTTGGAAAGATATATAAATGATTTCCAGGCTGTTTTTGGAAATTTCCAGGCTCTATGGTCGAAATTCCAGGTTTTCAAGGCCTGGAAAATGAATAACCTGAATTCCATGCTTTTCCAGGCCCCGTACGAACCCTGATGACCATAGCCTTGAGACGTTCTACAAATTTCACATCTCTGTATCGCAAGAAGAGGGGAAAATAGCTGCCAGGGAAGGGGAACTTTTCGCTCATGCGTTCACGAGTAGGTTCGATTTCTTTAAGCTATCAGTGTAGTGCTCCCGCAAACTGCCATCGTGTGGTGGCATCACTCTGACTAGCTACAAACAGTCTTCTTCGGTGCTCACCTTTGCAGTACCAGTGCCCCCTATGCCAGAATTCATGGCTACGGTCTTTCTCTTTACCCGATTTCACCAGGGTCAACAGGTCAATGGCAACATAAACCCTCCCCCCCCCCACCAAAAAAGAATATGTCCCTTCAACTGCGCCTGTAGCCAAGTGACCGAAAAAGTTTTTAACCGCTGGTCCAAGGCAAAAGATCAGAAGTTCAAATTCATTTTTAGCAAGGAAATTATTTGTTAAAATATTTTCGATTTTAGGCTGTCAGCAATACACACTGGTAGGCCTAGGCCTCAGGTGTAGGTGTTTTTATGTGGACAAAATGACTCCTTAAAAATTTCCAGGAACATGAAACATCTGAAAACTGGCAATTCTGATCATTCAGTAATGAGGCACGAAAAGTGCCATTTTCTGCAATCTAGGGATATTTTTGGCAAAAAGTCGCCCTGGCGGGACGCTCCGTGCTAACCCATGGTCGCGCTCCGAGTCAGTAGTCCCCCAGCCAATCTCACTCTTACCAGTCACTAAAAGTTGACAGCCCTGCTGGTACGTGGTGGCAACCACATCTTCAAGACAGTCAAGTTAACAAAGTATTGCTGCAGGAACCTTAAACTACTCTCAATCATAGATGTGTTCATGCCTGGGAGGAGTAAAATGTAATGGGCTATGGCTACCCTTCCCCCTCTTCCTCCCCCCTCCCCCACGCATTTTGCATAGAGCCTGCATTACAAACATGGTCAAAGAAAATGCTAAATAAAGGTTTCAGTTGTTTTCCACCACATTATTGTATATGAATGGGGTCACCTATAGATGGTATGGCATTTTTTGTTGTCCAGTGCTCATACGTTTAAGTTTTATTGCCATACATATTACTGTTACGTGGTGGCGAGCACATCTTCAAGATAGTCAAGTTTACCCAGTATTGCTGCAGGAACCTAAAACTACTCTCAATCATAGATGTGTTCATGCCTGGGAGGAGTAAGATGTACTATAATGCTGTAATGGGCTATCCCCTCCTCCTCATCTTCCCCCACCCTTCCCCTACCCACTTTGCATATAGCTTGCACAACAAACGTGGCCACAGAAAATGCTAAAAAGTTTCAGTTGTTCTCCAGTACAAAAATGGGGTCATCCATAGATGGTATAGCATTTTTTCTTGTCCAATGGTCATACATTAATAAAAGTTTTATTGCCATATATGTTACTGTTACGTGGTAGCAAGCATGTCTTCAAGACAGTCCAAGTTAGCCCAGTATTGCTATAGGAACCTAAAACTACTCTCAATCATTGATGAACGTTGTGCAAACGTTCATATTGCCAAACTAGGCTTAGGCTAGGCTAGTGGTTTTTGAGGGAAAACCACTTTCCACATGCTTCTTTGGCCGCATAAAACTTCCATATGAATAATAGCATGAAAACTTAACTGATTTCAATGGGGATACGGCCTAGGCTGGTGCTGTTCAAGACTGACCAGCAATTTGAGAGAGCATTAGCCAGGGTAACACCTGTTGCAAAAAAACGTTTGCATTTTGTCTTTTCACTAATAGGCCTACAGTATGTACCTCGAAGTATAAGAAACAAGTCTAAAAGCAAACACGTTACATCGCAGTCTGTGTTACCCTGACTAATGCTCTCGCAGCTATAGAAAACAAGATCACTAAAATAACCTTTGACATTCACCCTGCGAAGCAGTTCTCTCTGCTAGTGAAAGGCAACGCCTCCCATACCATTAGCTCTAGGTCTTACAGCGACAATAAGGTATGACAAATTCATTCGTCTGTCTCACTGGCTATCTAGCATTCAGCATTCCAATACGATAGATGAACACACTCCCTCCAGATAAAGCAAGAATGTATTATAGACACAGTGTTGAAAAAGTGAGATCTCTACAAGGAATGTCTTGCTACGAAAACGCAGGATGGAATACCGGAAAATGGCCAAATTTACCATGATCCACACCACCCATCACCATCTCACGATCAAACTTTAATGCCCCACCATGATGTGACCTGTACAAAAAATGGCAGATAGATTAAGCGACAACTGAGAAAGGAGTAGGCTTTTGAAAAGTGAGACAGACATTTCCCCTCTACAGTATAACATAAGCTCGACCCGTACTTTGCGGGTTGAGCTAAAAAAATTTGACAAACATCAGAAAAATTATTCAACAATTGAGAAAGAAACATTGGCTTTGATACATGGGCTTCAACACTTTTGATGTTTATTTGGGAACTACTACTTTCTCTATTATTGTATACACGGATCACAATTCTTTGACATTATTATCTAAAATGAAAAACAAGAATCAAAGACTGATGAGGTGGAGTTTATTCTTACAGTCGTATAATGTAGATATTAAGCATATCAAAGGGAAAGACAATGTCGTACCTGATGCTTTGTCAAGAGTTTAATCTGCTAAGTTGCAATTTATCTTATCTTACTGTAAATTTTGAAATGTTGTGTTACCTACGTCACAATGTGTAGTCAAGTCTAAGAAGAGTTTGTTTCTCTGACTGTGTATTGATCATCACTGTATTCATGTATTGCCCGATTGCAAAACTCATTGTATATTATGACTATATCTACCATTTAAATGTTGGGTTGCACATGTATATATATATATATATATATATATACTATGCTTATTACAGTAGAGTTGTAAAATATACATACAGTAAACTAAGTTTTGTCCAAGATGTCCAAAACTTCTTCAAGAGGGGGAGTGTTACGGAGCGTGCTCCGTAACACTCCCCCTTGCCAAAAGTACCAGCTTGAATCCTTTGACGAATGAAAGCTCCAGAAAATTCTAGTTACGATTTCTTCAAGTCCTTTCTAGAACTTACCACTTTTCCACTTCGAGAAGATTCGACTTCCTTCTGGAAGGAACTTACTCGAGACACTAAATTTGGCAGTAATCGTGTCTGGAAACTTCATTTCCTAGAAATACATGTATTGTATACTGGAATATTCTAGAATTCGCCAATTCGAGAGGTTTCTCGAATAAGGGCTGGTGAATATAAAAGGAAAGTCCCGCAATAGTCGTGGAGAGAGAAAAAACATTACACCTGTAGGGCCAGACGTTATCATTATCACTGCTGACTGAACGAGATTGAACTGTATGCTGTGTATACATTATTCCACTCTTAATGTTCTTCAAGTTCAACTAAACGTGTGCTGTTGCAGTCATTACATCATCAGAGCACACAGAAGCCAGCCATTTTCTGTACGCCATTCCACTGCACCGTGAGAGTTGCCGATTAAAGAGAAACCATATTCGCCAACGCAAGAACTTTGACTTCGCCCTATCCACCTAGGCTATAGCAGAAACAAAGCCTACTACAGCAGCCTACCATCATAGACGTTGCATCGCCGGCCAAGACTAGCGATAAGTGTATTAAGTGAATAATTGTAAACAGGCCTAAGCTAAGATTCAATATTTGTACGAATTAAGGAAAGAGGGTTTTAATCGTAAATAATAGAGTTGTTGAATTTTAATCTTGTCCTTCTGTGATCTTTGAATCTTTTGCTGTTATTGGTCTGAATGCCACATCGAGCCGTAACACAGTATACAGTTACAATTTGTTTTGTTCAATTAAGCAATCACAATTTATGCACGCTCAAGGGTACCTGATCCAAATGATCAGTAACTTAGTTCTTTTTATAAAACTAATATAATAACCGATGGTAACATTTAATTAATTCCAATTTCCACTCAATGCATGCTCATATGGACACCCCTATAAGGACAAGGGCTGTATGTCAAATAAGCTAAAGAACTTCCACAACTGTCCTTTGCTTTGTGAGCAAAGAATCTTCTGGAAAATTAAAAAGCAGTATTTCATGCAGGTGTCCATAATGGCAGAATTACAGCTAAATGTCGTAATAATTTCACTTCATATTGAGATAATTGGCATCTCTGTAAATGTCCCGTTTCTTTCAGCCATTGGTCTCTAGTGACCCCAAATGACCTTTGACCTCCACTAAAACAAAACAGATCATTGACTCAATATGGGCAATCTACATGCTAAGTGTGAGATCCCTCACGGTTACCTTTCTTGAGATGTAGCGCTTACAAGATTTTGGCTTTTTTACCTCTAGTGACCCCAAATGACCTTTGACCTCTGCAAAAAACAATAGGGATAAACTAATCAAAATGGGCAATCCACATGCTAAGTATGAGATTCCTGACATTTGTCCTTCTGGAGATATCGTGTTTACAAGCAATTTTCACGGTATTTAATACCATTTGACCTCTGGTGACCCCAAATGACCTTTGACCTCCACCAAAAACAATACGGATCATCTACTCAATAAGGGCAATCTACATGCCAAGTATGAGATTCCTCAGAGTTACTCATCTTGAGACATCATGTTTACAAGCAGGTGTCACACACACACACACATATGCACATCTAATGCCTTACGGGAAACTAGGAAAGGACCCAATAGGGAATGCAAGGGAATTGCAAGGCAGCGAAGCTGCCCGCAAAGTAGGTGAGGTGAGCTACGTGCTTGAAGGCGAGCTGCGCTCCAAGGCAGGCACGTGCAGCCGCATGTGACTTCTCATTGCAGTAGCTGAATTTTCGGGCAGCTACGCCAGTTTCGAGCTGTGCATGAGCTAGGAAAGACGTGCGAGAGCGAAGCTCGAGCCGACCGCCTCGGTACTTGCTAAGGACATGTTTATGAGTGCACACACACACACACACACACACAGGACATCATCATCATCACATAGATTCTTTGCCTGCCTTCGGCAAGGAATCAAAAACCCTGTCAGCATTGTATTTCAAGGCAGATATCATAGCGACTTCTCATACATGGTGGGGATACTGGTCCAGACCATTAACATGGTAGAGGCTTCTGTAGTTCTGGATGAAGCTTAAGTCTACCAAAGTGAGTTCATCGAAACCTCAATGCATTTTTGCATTCTGGTTTTCATGTGGCATCAGTGTGTGTCTGACTGCCACATGTCAAGTGTTAAATAATGTTGTGCTGATCGCTCCTGCAAAGACTTGGGGGTGAGCTCTGTACTGGAAGCCAAAGCAAGGAAGAACTGAGAACAGGTTTCATGCAATTGTCCTTGATTTTATCCAACGATCATTCCTCACATAAAATATATATATATGATTGGTGTTGGATGATTCTCTGGTTATACTGGCTGGCCTTACAGATGACCAAAATTTACAACTGTACGTCTTCCTTAATTGCCTTGCCCAGTTGCCTCGGCCACAAGGCATATATTACTTAATACTTGTTTCCGTCTTGTCTCTCTTTTAGCTTCTGATCTCAAGTGCCTGCAGGATTGCCTACAGACACATGGAGGCTCTGATCGTAACAGTGACTTCTACTATCATGGGATACAATTTGTGAGCTCCTGATTGGTTAACAGTAAACATGCCCTGCACAATATGAATATAAATGAACAGGTAGGGAGTTTAAAAGTACCCCAGTGGAAGCATTCACTGTCCCAATCAGGCATTTAATATGAACCTATTCCTTCAATACAAAAGAATACTGAACATGTTTCTCTGCACCTTTTACAGGCATAACATGGTTTTGGGTACCTACCTTCTTTGCGAGGACATGGTTATGGCCAAATACTGTTGTTGAGCTAGTGTACAAATGGGAAGGATTCACTTCTTTGGGATCTGACTGGAATAACCAAACCTAAAGGGAGAGAAAAGTCATTTCAAACCTTCTGGGTACATAAACAAACCACAGCAAAAGAATGACTGCAATCTTAATGAACACTCACTTCAACCAGACAACTTTCTGCGGCAAAATGAAAATCCATTGTTTGACATACAGTGGATACAAAAAAAATTTTAAACATTATTGGCTGGATGAGTACTTCAGTAGTAAATAAATTTTCAACTTACAAGAGCCTCAGCTGAATTCCAGGCTGTCAAGCACATAGTTGGTATCATCAAACGCATCTAAAAAGATGGGAAGATGAAACAGAGAACTTTGTGTAAAAGACTTTTCTTTAAAAACAGTGCAAGATATTTTTGCAAAGAAAGTTGTTCACAGAAGTATTGTGGCTGGCAACCTTTCTTTTTTTATAACTGAAAACTGAACAAACTTTGATTTTGCATTCACAACCTAGACTTTGCACTCCTTGTACTCACAGCCGCAGACGCGTTATTTTACCTGATACTCTCGTACTCACAATATGCAACACTCTCGTACTCACAATACATGACAGTAGTGTCACAAATGTTACATCAGATAGGGAAGGGAGGGTTAAGGTAGCTTGACTGCCAAAGCTAGATGAAACAATAAAACTGAGAAGTATAAAAGCCAAAGCTTCAATGATCACATAACAGACAAAGCAGAGTGTTACAATACTACCAGGTAGGAATGGAATTCAGGTAGCCAAAATTCAAGGGGTAGCTGTACTTAGCAAATTTAAGTTTAGAACAATAACACAACCTTAGAAACAAGCCAGCATGAATTCAAAAACCTTAAGAGGTACTGTTGTAGCTCCAAGTTAAATTTCATATACTAGTGCTACTAGCTGATGGTTGTCCATCTTGGTTGGATGAGGTTTTACAGCTCAGTTTCTAACCCACTGGTTTAAGTCGGACCGGCCACTGCCTTTTTTCCAGAACTCTGTGACTCACAGGCTTATTTTCCTTACTCCATTGCTCATGCTGAGCACCAAGCACAATGGCAGTAGGTTCCATTTTTAAAGTCTTTGGTACGACCCGCCCAGGATTCGAACCCCCAATCTTCCGGCTGCAAGTCGGATGCTCTAACCATGTGACCATGCAGTCAGTTCGTTGTCCATCTTGGACATCAAAGACAACAAGCAAACATTGTTGCAAAGCAAGCAGAATGGACATTATAGGACCAACTGGACATACTATTTAAGTAACATCACCATGGTATCAGCTATTAGAGGGTGAAATAAAGATCAGCTAACAGCGTACCCTCATTTTTGCGGTACATCCAGGCAGGGCCACTTCAGATTTATAATAGGACATAGACCAACAAGAACAGCGGATGCATCGGATCTGGTATGCATACTGTCATATTTCAACTTCAGGTTGATTTTTTAAACAAAGGGTAAAAAGTGGGGAGAATGCTATCGCCTCTGTCTGCTCAGCCTCTCTGATGACGTTATTTTCTGTCTCAAATCACACTTGAGACCGGATACCCTGCTTTGATCTCTATTCATAAACACCTACAGACATCTGACTAAGAAGACGCCAAAAAGTAACTTTTCAACAAACTTTCAAAGACAAAGTTTTAATTCTCCCTGCTTTTTGGCCCTATTATGACGTAAACACCAGCATGAACTAGGCATCAATGGCGCACAAACATTTCGAACTGGAGGCCTCACAGCACATCTTCTCTTAAATATAGGTTTTATTATAGGTTTTTAAAATGAAAATACAGGTTTTTAAAGGTTTTCAAGGGCTAAAATATAGGTTTTTACAGGCTTTTAAGATTTTGTTTCCAGTTAATTACATAAATTAATTAATTTGAAGAGGTTGGCAGTAGCATTATCTGATGCTACATAGGCATTCCCTTGTGTTAAGCATTTTTCAAAACAAGTGTCCTTAAAGGTCATGTGACATGCTACCAAAAAGAGCTGTTTCACATGCCAGTTAAAGAATTA
>WURT03080369.1:0-13088 GCA_009936505.3 Holothuria glaberrima | reverse complement strand
GTATGACCAAAAGACCAATACACCGTAAGACCAATAGCTGTGGACCAATAGGATGTAAGATCAACAGGCTGTAGGACTAATAGGCTGTAAGAACAATAGCTGTGGACCAATAGCTGTGGGCCAATAGGCTGTAAGACCAATGGGCTGTAGGACCAATAGGCTGTAGGGACCAATAGGCTGTAGGACCAATAGGTTGAAAGACCAATAGGCTGTCAGACCAAATACACAGTAAGACCAATAGCTGTGGACCAATAGGCTGTAAGACCAATAGGCTGTAGAACCAATGGACAGTAGAAAGAATAGACTATGACCAATGGACTGTGGTACCAGTGTGTTGTGACACCAACTGGGGTATAAGACAGTTCTGATGGTTAACCCCTTTGTTTTGCAGTAGATAGTAGATTACTTGAGCACCTCTTCATGTGATATTAACTGTAATTAATCAGTTACAGTTACGATGTCATCCCTGTATTCTTAAATACCAAAAACACAGCCATAGCAACTCTTTCTGAGTTTTGACATGATGAATCAAACCTGTACAGTAGATATAGCGCAGCAATTTGAGATAACTATCACTGCACCTTTGCGATATTTGTGAACAATTTGCTTAAGTGATATTTTTGATTGGTCAGGCTAGCTACAATTAAACATCAGATTATGTGTAATGCTTGTAGCTAGAGTACTCATAACTTAGATTTTGAGCATGATTAATAAGACTTTCAAAGAGTAATCGCAACTACTGGTGATAAGTCAATTATATACAACTTTTAACTCTAGTATAAGACCAATGGTCTGTAAAGATTCTGAAGGTAATTGTCCCTAGCAAAATCCTTGAAACTTCTCCCAAATGGAGTTACTGCCTCATAGGGACACAAGACAACATGATATAGCTTGGAAATAGTACAACAGGGCCAGAGCTGTCTTGGACAGCTTCAACAAATGGTAAAAATCTTTAATTTGTATATGATTGTATATGTGTCTTCTCGTGTAATTTGTGTTTTTCTGTTTGATGTCTTTTGCCTATGATTTCTATTTTTTCTATCGTTTTTAACAGGGGTTTCCTTCCCCACATGTTCTTTTTTTGAACTTTCTGTGGGAACTCCTCAGTCATGCTCTCATGCATTTCATTTTGTACTTTCTTACAATCATGTGTTTAGACCATATTTTCTGCATCCATTGTCATATTTATCATAATTGTTATCTGTATTTTGTATGCATTTGTGCATTGATTGGAATAAAGTGAATTGAATGAATGAAATGACTGGTATGTGCTATAGGCTACTCAATGATCATTATAATAAGCCAATTCATAGTTACAAGTGAGCATACCCAATGTGAAACGTGATAAACGAGACAATTGCTCACAGCAGTAGAGTTACAGTCTTCATCAAACTCTTGTGACTTCAAAAAGAACCAATTCGCACCATTTTTAGATGATTTTATTGTTCTACATGTGGGGGTAATATTTATAAAATTTTATGTTACCAGGATGAGCACTTCCCTTAGGGTAAACTTCCAAAAAACTTCTTATACACTTTTCGTACGATACGTACATATTCATGTTTGTACGCTTTTGACCTTAGACATCATATTGTTATCCAAACATTATAATATCATTAACTCTAACTGAGAACTGGCTTATTACAGCACCACTCCCTGGTTTTTTTTTAATCACCATATAGCATACCATTCTGGTTTACATTATGCATTCTCAGAAGTACAGCAAACATTAAGATATATCTTACTGAACATCGATGTAGAACCAATACAAACATACCTTCAGTCTCTGTACATGAACTACCTTTATAAACCCTTATTACCATGGCAAATTCTAGAATTCTGCAGGCAAACAACCAGGGTGTCACATTACAAGAGAGAAGCTTTTTGACAAATATTGTTTTTAAATGACCTCACCCCTTAACTAAAGCCTCCACCTAGTCTTGTCTGGTGAAACAAGGTGAACAGGTAGTCATTTATCGCTTTTTTCAAATATGCTAATTGTGATATATTAGTCATTATCCACCCTTTAAATTGAACGAGACCTACTTAAGTTCAATCTCTCGTGTCCCTTGCATTCACAAAGTTATCCACCTTGAGATCAAAGTAAACAGTAACATGTAACTAAAAGAGCTTCCCAGAATTTCGTCACCTTCGACGATGTATCTGCTTATACACGCACGTGTACTAACTGTCTTGCATGAAGGCAATTAGCTTAATTGAGAATCCCCAGACATGACAGAGAAACTAATGAGTATTAATCACAGATTTTAGTACAAACACATTAAAAGGTCAAAACTACTTTGGTGGTATTTCTAATCTGTAGTGTGTGCTACAGTTTTTTTTTTTTTTTTTTACATTAAAAAAAAATATTAACAGCATATTCAGCCAATCAGCTGAGTGTCCCAATGTCCTGTCCGAAGTTGAATAACATGTATTAGGGAGTAGTATATTACTGGCTTAATGCTCCATCAAGTGTGTTGTTCAAAGTGGGGAGGTGGCTATGGGGCAGCAAACTGAAACTATGCTTTCTGGGGTAAAAGTACACTCTTTTTTGGTCCAACTTGTAATTACCAAATCACTCATCTTTCAGAGAAAAATGTGCTTACCACCCTCCAACTTAGAGTAGTCCTGTACAGTTATGAACATGTTATTGCTCTTAAAAAAACACCAATCAAAGAAAAAGGTCACAACATATTTACAAAAAAAACTTGAATCACAGGAATATTGCTGAATATCCTCCTTCTTTTCTCTAGAGAAAAACACTATAATGGAATTCACTTTGAGAAGCTGGTTTAAATGTTTTCAGTTTATATGTCTGTAGATAAGGCAATACTCCTGTTCAGAAACTTCCGGCTGAAAAAAAATCACTTCAATTGAAATACTTTTATAAGTCTCTTGACAAATCAATCAGTTTGTAGGGCTGTTAGAGGCAAGAAGATACAGGAAGTGATAAAACAGGTTTTCTTCCTCAAGATCTCCAAGCTACAAAACCAAGAAAGGACATCAAAGAATCTGAGTGTCAAGAGCTCTTCATGCAATCACTTTACTATAAAAATTGAAGGCAACTGAAGCTACTCACAATGATTTCCGCTTCGTTGGCCAAATGAAGTTGGAATAAGTACGATAAGGGTGATATATAGAGGACAAAATACAGCAACATATGGAAGATCATTGTTTTGGTCTAATCTGTGCACTAGCAAAACCTGTTAAAAGAAAGGAGAGACTCAGTGTTATTGTCACACAATCATTCAAGGTCCACAACTTATCCAAGAAATAAAAGAAGAATAGTCTTTGAAACCTCCCAGTCAAAAGAGGCTGATCTAGTGCTTGAATACCCCATTTCCATTTTGTAATATCTAGATATTTAGAATCATTATTGGTAATTACAAAATGCAAATTGCAGATTGGTAATAAGTACAGTCGTGCATAGGAATGTTATTCAGCTGCTTCAGTTCTTATTTTCAAGCATTGCCTAAGGACTCACTAATTCATATAATTGTACTACACTATGAACAGTTTTCTCTGGGTTTGGTCACCTAAATTGACTGTTCAACCTATGGGACTTGTCAAATCAAGAGTTTTTGCATTAAAGATCTGGGGACGTGCCACAAAAAAAGCTGTTTCACTTGTCATAAAAGAATTAAGTCATCCAATGAAAGATCCATTGGAATTATTTCAATACCTCAAAATATACGTCTTCAAAGGATGGTTTCTGAAGTAACTCCTTGCCTAGATACAATAATCATGTAGAGCGTTGCACAGTGTTGAGATATCTTTTGTTAACTGTTTATAAATTATCTCTTAATTGCTGATCAGATCAGATAGTTTACAGTTTGGAGGGTAATATCAATATTTCTCAAGGAAACAATTTTAACTTTCATAATAAACTACTTAGGTGATAACAATGCTACCAGTGTCCTGGAGATTAAGGTGGAAAAACAAAGGCTTATGTCAGCCATACATGGTATTTCTATCTTTCAATGTCACATATTTGCTTATTTTAGCTCATGTTTATTCATGATACAAATGTGAAATACAAATTACCTCGTAAAATGGTCAATATTTGATGAATTTTAATGAAAATTGCAGATATTTTCTGTATTTTTAATGCTTTTTACATCAAATATCCAACTATGTAATTTTCATGTCACTAGACCTTTAAGGTAATCTCTGGTGTTTCAGCCCTCCCAGACTACGTTTTTTTTTTTGTCAAAAAGGTTCCAAAATATCATTATCATTTTATTCTTTTCTTATAAAAAACTTTATTGCATTTATACCTTTTAACAGTTACCTTTTAAAACATGGATTTTGCACACCTAGTAAGCTTGAGTATATACTACTATGTAGGTACAGTATTCAAGATTCTTATGCAAATTCAAGATAGTCCCATCAATATCCAGATGGTTGAAAACTTTCAGGATCTCCTTAATAAGTTCGGAGTTAAAGCATTTTACAATAGTTGCAAGGTATGACAGGACCAAGCATAATTCCCTATCTCAACATAATCTTAATGAATGTTGTGACAGAGAAAATGCTTAAATTGCAGTAAAAAATGTTACTTTAAATTGCAACAGAGTTAATGGATATGTCCTCACTGTATGTTCACAACAACTTTGATTCACATGAGAACTACAAAATAATATTTTAAATCAATGCAAAACAAAAGATAAAAAAAGGAAGGCTTAAGCAACCCTGCATGTCTTCTTGTTAGGCTGCAGTTCAATAAATAAAATTTGTTGATTTGAATGGAGTTACTTCACATCAAAGTACATGAAATACATTGCTTCTGATGGTAAAGGTCTCCTCTCTTGATATACTATGTACAATATACAGTACATGTTTCAATTAACTACAAATTTATGCCTTCACAGACTATCAAATTTTATTTCACTCATCTTCAATATTCTTGACCTATTAGAGACTTGGAGACGAAAGTGATATTAAATGGTTAGGACCAGCTAATCACAACTGCAGTTTGAAAGAGCAAATTCCTCATGGCCTATTAGTGAGCTATACATACAGAAAAGTTTGGTTTATTTTTATAGCACTCAAGCCGGAAACTGATTGCTTCCCATCATTCCTTGTTTGAGTATAGGTTTATTAGAGGAGGATAAAAACAAAATAATATAACGCATGGAGGACACAAGACTACATACAGACGAATCAATACATAACAGTGGAGCCGCAAAATTGACGAATTGCCAAAATTTCAGCTTTTATGAGACATTAAGTGTTCTTGAAAGATATATCCTTTTGCTAATGAAGCATGAACAATTTGCCTGTTTAAAGCATTATTTACAATCTATCAAAATGTTCAAAGTGCACAGTGAGGATGCCAGTATTAACATTTTTTATAGGTCGCTGGCACTCACAAAATACAGGCAGTGTAATTCCCCATAGACGACAGGAAAACGATACTGAATTTCAAAAGCATTTATGCTGCTGCAGGTTTTGGAAATGAGGATAAAATATATTTTTACATACTTTATGTAGTTCCCCACTAGCATATTGCCACTGTAAAGTTATTCGTACTACAGTAGGATCAGTATCATGTTATTAAAAAACAAAATGCAATGTTAACTGCTGCAAAACTGGACCACAGTTGCAGCAGATATTTATGTAATTGTATTAAATGACAATGATGTTTAACATCATACATTAATTGCCACCTCAATATATATCTACATGTCATCACACTTAATCACATATGTTTTTATTTTTCTTTTCAATCATGTGACATTCGTTTGTTCATGAATTGCTTAACTCATGAAAAACAAGTTTCAACCAATTTTCCTCTTGAAGACCAATAAGTTCAAGATGGATATATTAGTGCTATGAACTTCTTTTCTTCAAATGCAAAAGAATTTCTGTGATTGTGATCAGTGACACACATAGTTGTGCATTTTACAATTTAACATCACTACTATTACTTGTGAGGACAATATGAGAAGATTTGATACGTATTCTTCAGCTCCATACCCAAACAAGGTGTAGAAGAATACGGAAAAGGGGAGATATTTTTCAGGAGGGCGAGATACAAACATGTATTAAAGGCAGTAATACCCCACCCCCTTCTCATATCTTTCCTCCCCTTGACCATGAGCCGGATTCAATGGAAAACTTCAAATGTATGGATGGGCAAACTATTTGCGCTCTTTATTATTCAAAAACAAAACTCAACAAACACCACGTTCCATGTATCACTAAATGTTCCTAACTTTCCATCCTACTGAACTAAAAGGATATCATTTTATTTCAATGGTTCAAATATTTCTGCTGCTAGTACTTATGTTTTAGTACTTAAGATGAAAGTCACTCCTGTTTCCATTCTGTAAAATTTCCTGATACTGTACTGTTCTCCAAGGAATATTCAATAGAGTTGCATTTCTGATGTGTATGTTATAAAGTATGTTTACTTACCTCAAAGGTCAGAAGAGGTACAACTAGTGCTAAGGCCCCTACTGCAGCTTTAAGATGGGCCCTCCGTTGTTCTGCCATGAGGTCTGGCGCCCTCAATATGAGTATGGACCAAATAATGTAATAAAGAACTATCAAGCACATGAGACATGTAAGAATCCACACTGGGATGAATACAGCCTGTTGGGAACAAAAAAAAAAAAAAAAAAAAAAAAAACATTAGAATGATAGTTATAATCCAACATCAGCAATTTTGGCAAATGAATATTTTCCTGAAAATAATTTGGTGGATGGGACAGGTAACAGAACCTTCCATCCTCCATTACTTAATCAATGACTGTATCATTTGGTGATAATTTGTAACCAGACAGCCCAAAGGCTTAGTTTGCCAGAAGGAAATGAAAAGTACACCTCTTTAACATCTTGTGCTATTGCATTTACTAGCAAATTTCTACAATTTTGTTGTTTACCCTCTGGTGGCCTCATATAACTTGTTGACCTCAATCAAAACCACAGCATTCTTCCTCTTAATTAGATAACTTTATACATCAAGTATGAAATGATCTACTATTCCTATCTTGATATATTTTGTTTACAGGGATTTTAGTTTTTGTCCTCTGATGAAACCTTTGACCTCTACCAAATTATTAGGATTCTTCCTCTCAATATGATAAATCTATACAACATATATAAAAGTTTCCATCATTCCTTGCTTGAGATATAAGGTGTTTACAAGCAATTTCCAAGGTTCAATGAACTCAGATAACCTTTGACCTCCATCAAAAACAATAGGCTTCAGCTTCTAACTAAATAAAACATTCACAAGCCAAGTATGAAAAGTATCCATCCTTCCTTCCTCGAGATACAGTACTGTGTTAACAAGATTTTTGGTTTTTTACCTCTGGGACATCAACTGACCTCTGCCTATCGCCAAAACAATAGGGTTCTTCCTCTCAATCTACATCCATACACCACAAACGAAAAGTATCCATCATTCCTATCACAAGATACTGGTTTTACAAGCCAAACATCACAATTCACACATACACTATGTCACGCCATCGTGACTGCATGAAATCCTTTTGCCTTCGGCAAGGAATCAAAAATGAGACAAATTATGCAATGACTCTGACGCAAAGCTTTTTTCCAAAGTCGTTTCAGTGAACATTTTATAGCTAAATGCACACTAGATGAATAAAGTGACAACCATATGCATTTAATACATACAAAGACAATCATCTTAATATCATGAGTAAGTGAGCATGTTGATGCAGGCACATGCACATATGTACCTATCTATACATGCATACCTATTCCTACGCATAAGCATAACATTGTAAAATGCCCATTCCCTGTACAGTGCCTCAAATGTTCATGCAACAAATCACTTCACTTGTCATTACCATGAATGAATGAATTTTACTTTTTGTTGGCAAATTGTTTAATGCTCATCAAGAGTCATGGCAGCTTTAATACTACAATCTTGCATTTGTTGATAGTACATTTAATATCAACCCTTCTAACTCTTGTCATTTTACAGTATCACATGGTTCTACTGTTAAATCTAGGGAGGCCCACTAGACTGTGAGTAGAGTAAATAAAACGTATGGTAAAAATAAGGTCTGATGGACTACAAGTCCACCAAACCAAACATCAACAGGTGCTTTGTGGACTTCTGTTCAGTTTAATAATTAAGGTCAGTCTTACAGTCAGGAGCCACAACTTCAGCCTGAGAGTTTTTGTGACATGTGTCAGTTATGGGAAGCCATTTGTGGCTCCTCTTTAAAAATAAAATACCCCAAACTGAGTAAGATAGCTAGTGAAAAATTTCCTGTAAATTCTAGCAGAGGCTGGGAGTTTAAGTCAATGCTTTGCCTCCTGTTTTAAAGAAGTACAAGTTGCTTGAATCATAAATATAAACAGTGGAGAGCTCTCTGACAGGCTAACTACCCAATAGCCTGTTTTCTTCCAAAGTTCACTGTACGTATTCTTACTGCCCTCACTTTGCATGATGACTCCTTGCCAATACTACTGTGAGAGTTTGTTCAAAACCGTGGCAGCTTGCACAACAGCATGTAAACAAAACACCACAAGAATACACAGGAGAAGCATTTCTGACATTAATCACAATACATTTCTGGAAAAGATATTTTCCTCTTTATGTCAAAAAGTTACAGAAATCTAATGTTTATTCATTTAATTAAGTTTAACATTTGAGGGTCAGGTGATTGGCTCATCAATGACCCTACAGTATACCAGAGTAAGATGGATGAACACCAGCAAGAGATTCACCGTCTCTTTTTGACTAGTGCTCAGAGGTTAACAAGCCAGGCGTGTACTAATCGCTCCCAATCCTGCTCCCAGAACAGCCATTTAACGTCACCATCTGACGGACGTGAGGGTTTCCCCAGTCTTTAGCCACTTTCCCAAATGCAGGGAGGGGTGGAGGTTCCTTCCTCTGCACCGCTGCTCAACAGCTGAACCGAGCAAAGCTCACAACTTCCTTTATATGTGGTGGTGTGCACTGATCAACAGTAACTAAAAATGTAAGAAACCATTCATCATTTTTTAAAGTAACAAATTAATTCACTGAGACAGTATGTCATGAACCAAGGAGTGTTTAATACTTCCTTGCTATTAATATATTTATACTCCTTGGAGATGCTTCTGGGGATCAATTCATCAACACAGTGTGTCATTCCATAAATACTCTGTCAAGATCCACATTAATGACAACACTGTCATTTACTCTGTAATAAGCATCAGTAATCTGATAAGGAAGGCCAAGGGGAAAGCAATGGTACTAGCGCTCCAAGTTTCATCTTAAAATGCACTTTTCAATGCGGCCATCCCTTGACATTAAAGGTCTGCAGACATGTAAATGTGATGCATGCCTATTCGGTGAAAAAAGCATTAAAAATGATAAAAATAGCCGCAATTCCCATTAAAATCCATCAAATATTGACCATTTTAAAAGACAATTACTGTATTTCACCTACATCATGAATAAATATGAGCTTCTTAAAATGCAAATTTGCGACGTACAGAAAGGGACCTGTTAACTGGGTGTAATGCTATCCTTTGTTAGTTTAGCCTTCATTCCAAGGACAGCTGTAATTTTGGGATGTGTGAAGATTTAAGGTATAAGCACACTGCCAATTAAACAAAAGACTGCAAACCTTTTAGCTGACATAAAACATTTAACAAAGGTACAGTATTAGTATAAAGTCATAATAAAAGATTACAAAAACATAAAAATTACAAAAACACAAAAATTACAAAAAAAAAAACTACAAAACTCCTGAATCTAAACAGTACCTCCTTCTGTGGAATACTAATCACTTCCTATTCTCATAACCAGACTGCCTGTGGCGAACAAAAGTTCACTAGTTCCCCTACTTCAATAATATAGGTTAAGTCATCTCTACCTTGCAAAGTGCTACTAAGATGAAAGCTATTCATACCTGGTCATTATAAATTACATTTCCTTAAGGGTGAACATGACGTAAAGACCTTCCTTCCAATTTCCAGGTCAAAATATCCAGAACAATGTACAGAACATGAACAGTCTTGGCATGTGATGCACTTTCTCCAAAAAGATGACATTATTTTAAATCTTTTCAAGTTACCCTTTGGCTGATTAATGGATTGTGCATTTGGGGGCAATTAGTTGTCATTTCAAACCATTTCTCTCGTTTTGAAAGTGCATGTAAACTACACGTTGCATAATTTCAGTACTGACTTTAAAAGGCAACCTTATGAATTTCTCAGCTCGTCAATTAAATATTCACTCTTCCAGTGCTCTCCAAAGGTTCAAATTTTGTTTGGATGCTTTCCCCCGATCTGGCAGATGATCGCTGCCCTGAGGGAGGGGCCTAAGAGTACAGGGTGTCCCCCTCCCCTTTGGAAATTTTTCTTGGAAAAGTGTTTAATTCACTTTGCAAATGTTTCCAAAAGAAGGGAATTAAGCAATAGTTTTGTCCAGGTGGCCAAGGATTTTGTGCGGGTGGCAACTTTAAGACCGGGAGCTGAAGCACGCTCTTCAGATTTTGCCCGAAGAAAATGGCTAGTGGAGAACACTGTTCTTCTGAACTATTTTAGCACAATAATCAGGCCTGATTTTTAAGAAAATTTTTACAAAATTATGGTTGTCCGAAATAATTTTTGGTTGTCCCAATGCAAATAACATTAAAAAAATACACACAAATTGGTGCCAGATAAACAAAACATTCATGCATAAATTTAATTGTTTTTCCTGCCCAAAATTCCTTAAGTACACTCAATAGAACAGCTTGAAACTTTCTTGAAGACTTGAGGTGCATCCACATGCAAGCCCAGAGCTGCATGCGAGCAGGAAGAACCATACTCTCTGGCCGTTGGTGCTGGGCAAACATATAACTGCTTGATTGCGGTCGCATCATGTATGTACACACACTTTGCACGGATTTACATGGAATAGACTCAAATGTCGCCGAGTCATGATACGTTGGTTTGTTTAAACATCAGAGTATGCAACCATTGATAAAAATTTTGTTAACCATTATACCCGTGAAGTTTTAATATCAACTTTTGGCTGTCACCATTACGTGACAGATTCGTTCAAAATCATTAGTGGCAAGTTCAACTTTGATCATGTTAGGCTAGGCTAGGTTAGGCCTGAACTAACAGATACTGTATCAAGTGGCCACTGAAAAAAATCAGCGGATGGTTGCCTGTGGACTTGAGTGTATGTGGGAGATGGTTTTGTGTGTGTGTCTTTGTGGGTATCCTAACTTAATTCGAAGTGGGTTTCAACAATCAACAAAAATTTAAACACATTCGTCAAGGTTGGTTTGTCCCAGTATATCAAAAGATACATTTTGGTTAGCCTGTAAAATATACCAGGATAGCCTACGTGGCTAAGTGGCTTGCATTTCGCGATGTGGTGCTAGTAAGTCGATCGTGTGTATAATTCACAGATAACACAGTTAACTATTAGTTCTGTAGATCGTCCATATGTATAAGCGCCTGTAAACATGTAACAATGGAGGAGTTTTGTCCGTTCTTTAAATGGAACAGCCCTCACTGAAGTTACACCAATGAGAAAGCTAAGACAAATCCCCCTATGTGGGAAGTACCAAATCGTTTTGTTTATTTAATTTTATTTGTTCGATGATAAATGAAGGGCAATACCATTGTCTTACTATCACTTCTTTGGGGTATTTTTGGAGTGACTATTTTGCTTGATGTTTTGAATTATTTAGTCACTGGGTTAAACCTACTTGTCCATCGGACAAGCTCAAAGAGAGAAACTGGTTGTCTGACGCATGTTTTACTCGTCACGGACGATCGGAAGAGTGTTACTGTAAATTTCAGCCCAGAATAATGCTACCATAAAGCACCATATCAATAAATTACTGGATAATGATAGTGATAAATTACTTCAAAGTGGATCCTGAATCTTTCTAATACGTCTTGAAGAGAATGTGCCACCACCCTGAAAATATACTGCAGAGATGTTCAAAGGACCACCAGGTAAAGCAATGAGCACCTTGGAGATAAAATACAAACAAGACAGGCAGCAACATGACATATAAGACTTTGTAGTCAGTATTTCATAACAGTTTTCTCAGTGTGTGGTAAGTAATCTACTTAATTCTCATGTACTCCAATTATGACCTCACTTTCTAAGAGAGACGTGATGACTTGTTCAAAGATTATGTAAGATATGCCAAGTGTTCTTAGAGAAAAGCAAAAATGTAAAAACTGTGTCATCTTCAAGTGAAGGGCGCTGCTTGTCAACAGCACGATGAGCATCATTGCGGTACTTCTGAGAGGGTTCACGGAATCTAGCTGAGGGTCACAACTGTCACGACTCATCTCAATGACAACATATTTGATGCCATCGTTCTTGACTCCTTCCTGAGCCTAGCAATGTTAGATATTTGACTCCCACTTTCATAAGTTATATAATTGAAATATTCAGCCTTGGGTGTGCTATCTAGGTGTTTCATCCACGTCACACAGTTGAGCATCTCTTCGGATTGCTAATAGACGTTTTGCTTTTCAATCATCCATTGTGTTACAGTATAGTATCTATGGTCGTAGACCCTTTCCATATAGCAATTACCAGGAATTTTGGTGTGGGTCATATTTGGCCACGATAAAGTGCCATTGACAGAAATGATTCGTACCAAAAGTCTAACCCACGATCCTTTGCAATTTCTATTGGAAAAGGGTCTATGTCGTGTGTGTGTGTGCTGTAAATATGCTTATTATGCTGTGCCTGGCATTGCCAGGCAATCCCAATCTCATGACATCACATGAAATACCCCTATAGTGCAAGAGCATAAATTCTACTAAGCCAAACTAGAAGAGGGAATTTCTCTGCATCTTGTAGAAGTTTCTTGGCCATTTCTACTTTTGAAATGAGACGAAAACAAGAATCTAATTATCTGCATAAAGCCTTCTCCCACCTTTCCTCATTAAACTGAACAACACTGTAAAACCAGAAAGCCCAAAGGCTTAGTGATCCCTTGCCATAGAAAATGTTGGGATTTTCTTGGGAAATTTTGCTTTTCAACCTCTAAAGACCCCAGGTAACCTTTGACTTCTCCAAAACAAAAAGGTTCTTTCTCCAACCATAAAGCATCCATGTACCACAAATGAAATCTATCCAGGCTTTCTACATT
>WURT03080368.1:1583-31633 GCA_009936505.3 Holothuria glaberrima | reverse complement strand
CTAAATATACTGGAGTTGGACGTACTCGGCAGATAAGAGCCCTGTGTGAACTTGCTCATAATCGGATTCTAGTCGTATAGGATATTTCTAGGACTGACAAAATCGCAATAGACATCATCATGTAGCCTGTAGACGTAAATATTTGGCGTGTATTAATATATTTTTTCTCGACCTGTAATTTCATTGGGGGGGGTCAACTGGGGTTCTCCCCCCTGTCCCCCGCTTGCTACGCCACTGGCGTCAGGTCAGGAGAGGAGACGTACCCCCACAGAGAAGAGTGAAAGAGTAGGGGATTGTCCTCCACTCTTCCCAGAATCCTAGCCAAATTCGTAGGCTTGTGTTACATTTCATAGATTGCAATAAACCTCAGCTGATTTCATGAAATCAAATGCCTAAAACTGGTAAAAACAGCCATTTTATGTATTAAATTCGCCAGACCATGCCTCAGATTGAAACACAGATCGTCTGGCTTCCAAATTTTTCCAGTGCCCTTAAGTGAGCCTCGGATCCTTTACTTCTGGGGCGTCGCGGTCTCGTTTGGAGAAGTTACGGACGGTCACCCCCTACCCCTACACACACGCACACTTTCGAGAAGTCTTAGGTTGTGACCAGAGGACCCGTGAGTTACAAATTCAGAAACACAACCATATGATGCGTGTACCGACATGAAGCCCTTTCCCGGGAACAAAGGTGAAGACTTTAATTAACGGTGGATTGTCTGACCACGAGGATCCCTCTATAGATCACTCTCTGGTCTGACTATAACGGCGTTCCTTTCGAGTCGTGATCACGGTGTGAACGAGCGTTATTTTTTATGCAGCGCAGATACGCAGACATAATTTTGAACTAACTGTTTTGCGGAAGAAACAAATGCAGTGCGAACCGACCCAATGGAACGCGGCATGTGGCAAGTTGACCGACGGCGTGATTGACGGGTAGGAAAGATCAAACAGCGCTGAAAAGACCTAGGAAGTCCGCAGCGTACCTCCAGAGAACGTGGGATCTAGAGACGGCGTAAGGATTCCTGAAGGGATCAATTGGCAAAGTATATGAGAAGAGAAGCCCCTGGACACTCTGGAGTTTGTAAAAATTGTGATCATAAAAATATTTAGCTATCTTCAAATGTCGTTGGGTGGACATGCATGCAATTATAGATTACCACAGAAATCACTAAATTGACCCTTTTCCTGAATGATATATCTCAACCTAACTCGGAGTAACGATCGATCACTTTGATAATACAGGGGCTTGCAGATGGGACTGGATGGATGGGGACACAGGGGCAGTATGAGGCTTTGAAATGCCCCTCAGAAACGAACAGTAAGATAATCGCCTATGATGAGTGAGCTGGCGAAAAACACCTAAAAAGTACTGAACATGTTAAAAGACAGAATAACCAAGTTTGGCATTGCAAAGTTTTTCAATTACGCTAAAATTCTATAGTAGTTTCTCTTGTACCCCATTCCTTGCTTCCCGTGCGTTGCTTTTTATTATCTTGTTGTAACAAACCCCTCATGGGAAGAGCGGGGAGTTATAATCAACAATCCCTACCCCGTTGCTCCGCCACACTGAGAGGAGAGACTAGAAGCGGGACAAGAGAGGTGGAGAGAGGAGCACTTGCAAGGCTACCGAAGGTACGGGTGTCCTCGGGTCTTTCCCTAAGAAATTCTAGGTAAAGGAATCCGTTGTCTGAGATTTCCTGTGTTCTGAGGGCCTTAAAGTCACCACCAAAGGCATGAAATTATCAACCTTTTGACCAGCAATAAATGAGAAGATTTAACGCCTGTGGAAAAAGGAGCAAATTGGGCCGCCAATAGTTCCACAATTCTCAATTACCTCTTCCCAGAAAGTCCAAAAACTCGATTGATTATATTTAGCCCCTCTTCCAGCTAAACACCCTGTCTACTGCATCTCCCTAACAAATTCAGATACGTTATTTGGTTACAATGTGTGTGTGTGTGTGTGTGTGTGGGTGTGGGTGTGTGTGTAACTATTCGGGCAGTTTAGGGCTAGCCCTCTAGGCAAAAAGGGGTTTCTTCTTTGGCCATTTAGGAGTAGGCTATATGTTTTCCTGAATGTTATGGATGCTGTAGCTACACTGAAAACTGGAGATTCGGAGATAGCAAAGGAAAGGGAGAAACGAAGGAGAAAGCGATGAAGTAGGTCGGATGACAGTAAGCAACGGTAAGCATAGCTGGACAATAAAAGGGCAGCAAACAAAAACTAGACCCTAATTTAAAAATCATCCGATCAGGCCGCGCTGTTCCGCGCCGGTTGACGAGTAATATACTCACCATGAGCCCTAAAGCCTTAGGCGGGGGATACCCAGGCCTTGATTAGAGAGTCTCCCCCCCTCCTACTGTCAGAGCCCTTACTTTGTCCCAGTTAGAGTAATTTAACTTATGAAGAGAGGGTTCCAGTTGGGTACTTGTAGTGGAAGAATGAGGAAACCATAGTATTTTACTATTTTTTTTCAATGTACGTGTACTAACAAGGATTTCATGAATCATTTTACAGTTGAGTTGAATGAGTTTCAATAGAAATCAAGGAACTGGCCAATTCCTTTTCCTGAGTTTAATTAAGTTGCTCAAAGCCATAAACTGTAAAGTACATTATTCTACAGCTGTGTTACGGTGACTACCGGTGTACTGCAATCTGACCTGTCATGCGATGGGCTGTGTACATGACATTCACTGATCTGCACATTTTAGTTTACCAATCAGAATATAGCTGTTGTTTGCATTAATATCAATCAAAATGTAGTTTTGTCGTTTGTCCGTTTAGTGGCCGCGCCCTGGACACTTTTAAAAGTTTTCGACAGTTACTATATAACGTACCCCTCATATAAAAGATTTAAAAAGGCCTTCCCACTGACTTCGAATTTATCTACCATGACTGTTGAGACTGAGCTAAGGGAGCTCGTATAACAGGATGGTGGTTCCAGCCTTTTGACTTCATTCAAAAGGGTTATTGCATCGCGGAAGGATATAATGCACAAAAAGTGCCTGAAAAACCTTCGATTTTCTTGATTTTTGCTCATTTCCTTAACTACCACATCTATATTACAAGCTGAATACATCACTTTGGCAACATGGTCTGTACTGTGCCTTAAATTTTTTAGAGTGTTTAATTCGTAGGGTACTAAAATACCTTCCACGGAAACTTCCTTGAACCATTACTTTGTTATCCCTAATAGAGATATTCACGGCGGTTCTTAGATGTGTTTGAGGTGATAAAAATCAATATAAAGTGCTGTACTTCAGTTTCAAGCAACTCCCTTTTGAAGTCGAAAATGACTTATTTTTAGAGTAATTCGTTCCATAGCATCCTGAAAGTACTCGACGGTGGTGGGAGTTTCATAATCACTAGTCTATAGCCTATACTTATCCAGTCGGCTGATCTTTACCTTGAGACAAACATCACAAATACGTGCAAATCTGTTTGATTAATCAGAGTGAGACTGACTTCATATTTGCTCTCCTTTCCTGATATCTTATCGAAACGTGATACGTTTCAAGGCGTTGATTCTTTTAGTAAGAACCCAATTCCCTTGTATGGTTAGAAACAGGACTCACCAACTGACCTGTTTCATGTGCCATGCACGTAAACTTTGGTGGCACAATGAAGCCGTGTTGATCATAATGAAAGAATCATTTCCAAGTTTTCAAGTTCCAGTTTAGCGTCATCTTCCATGGGTAACAACGATGGTACATTATACAGGATGAGGTTTGCTTTAAAGACAGATACCCGGTCACCCCAAGTATGACTTTTACTTGGGGGTAAGCAAAACTCAATTGGTGAATGATCTTTGATCGACATCAGAGTTACAAAATTCAAAAGACACAGAGTAGCTCATATTATACCATATGCACAGAGAATGTCTTGATTACACATTAGCAGTGGCGCCTCACGGGGGGCATGGGCCCGTGCCCCCCCCCCCCAATCGAAAAATTCTGAAAATTTTAAAATGATCCCAAAAGACGTTTAAGCTAGATTTCTGTAGGGGGTAGGGTGAGTGTGTTTTGACCGAATGATGGATCTATGGTAATTATTTTCTATCACAAATGTTTCTCAAACTATCAGAATTTTCGCAAATCTTTCGCAAACTATCAACATTTTCGTGCGCTTCAAACCTATCACAATCTTGTTCCCATTATCGGTATCTTCCGATAGCAACTCCCAGAGAAGCACAGCAGCAAAAGTACAAAGCTATCTACGAATTACTAGGTTAAAGACTGGCTTTTTGAGTGCCATGTATGTTATTTTGGCAATTAATAGTGTCTCGATGCAGATTCAGAATGCCGGTTTTGTCATGGAAATCTTATGTAACGAAAAATTTCGGCGCGCTTCGCGCTCATGCGTCACGGTTTCCATTCCATCTCGTGACCACTATGTCTCGTATTTAGGGCCATTGAGCAATGGGCCTCCTCACTGATGCCGCGTTTTTTTAGTACCTAAAATTGGTAAAAAATTTTAACAGAAAATTTTACTTGAAAGGTAGCATATGTGGCACCAGATTGCATGTAAGGACACCCCTCCCTTTAGACCCCTCCCCCAGACCGGCGATCACACAGCATACTGTATGGCAGCCCGTTAGAACGCCATTGTAAGCATTAGGTCATTGCCCCATTTTATTGCCCCTTTCAACTAACCAAAAATTAGAATTCACTAAAATATGGGCACTTTCCAGTCATATATGATCAGCTCCAAAAATATCCCAAAGAAAGCACCTTTTGCATCTAATCAACCTTAAATTCACAAATTTCTCAAAGGGGAAGGGGACATCCCCTCCCCCTGGGCCCTCCCCCAGGACGGCACCTTTATATAGTGACAAAGGAAGGATCCCTGTCGCTGTGCACAAGCGCAGGGCACATAAAATAAAGAGCAATTTAAGCAAACATGGCACCATCGGTGGTGCCGCCCCAATCACCATAGTCTGGCGGCGCCACTGCACATCAGGGCCTTGTATGCTCACCAGGATATGGCCTTAAACATAAACTATGTTTATGTCTACACAAGGAGAAGCCAAAGACACTTATGAGAGGGGGTGGGCTAGAACCAACTTACTTGGGAGAATTGGAACTGTCTGAGATGAGGCGATTTCCCCTTTAAAGGGAAAATGCAGTAACCTCAAATTGAAGAAGTATACCTGGTTGTCCATATTTGTGAATGTCTCGACCTTTCGAATCGGTTACCGAAGTTCTAAATTTATGCAAACAACCACTTTGTTTAACTTGGGAATGCCACTTCTACGTTCTGAAACATTATGAATGATACTTGCAATAGAGGTAAGCCTTGACGAGATTTCCTAACATCTAGTTCATCTTCCAAAACAAGTTTGGGGCCACTGCTTATTCCCTTTAAGCCTTATAGGATACATGGATTCCGTCATTAATTCGTCATCATAATAAATATTACACCGCGTTACATATTTTATGTGTTCTACACACTGAGCCCGGGATCTGCCGCACAAGCACTTAACAAAAGGAAGGAAAATGGTGATATAATGGTGATATTTGAAACACTGAGTAAGAGTGATAAAAACGGCAACTCTTACCAAAATTTCATTATTTCTCGCACATGTTCCTGTTATTTTGATGTTTTAAAACGTAGATGTTGTATACCAATTACTCATAATACTTGAAAACAATAGATAATTTATTCACACACATTGAACGGAAAACCTGAACCCAAGTTCCTCGTGACCATACTAGTGTGAGAAAACTCTGACGGGCTGCATGTCGGTGCCCCTTAAAAGATGCAAACAAAATCAAAGCAACTAATGCGAACGGTTTCCATAGAAACATATCGGTACTAGTTTTAGATTTGCAAAATGCAAAAATAGTAAATTCGTCTGTCCTGAGAATCAACGTAACCAATTTATACAGCAGGTCATTTAACGGTGACTTGCTAACTATGTAACAAAAACACAGCTGGCAATCTGTGGCCTCGAAGTATAGGAATGGGGCCGAGAGAGGGGGGCGGAAGTTTCCCCACTTTTCAGAGAGATACAACATTAAAATAGATTAAAATGCGTCTAAATCATTGCTTTGTCTGAAGGCTAGGGTGAGCCTGTATAAGGTGTATGGGAAGCGACATTGCGCAAGGGGGGGGGGGTTGCTCTGAAAATTGACCTAGTTGACGAGCAACCAGGACAACATTTTTGCCCTGAAAAACGATTTTATCACACAAAGGTCCATGTTAAAGGGACTGTAGAAGGATGTGTTTGAGGTCCTGGGCGAAGGAAGTAAAATTTGAGGCATTGAGTGCCATGGAAAATTTCATGTCTATTGATTTCACAAATTCCGTCGGGGGGGGGGGTTAAGTCCAGGCGCAGTTCTAGGGACATAATTTTTTGGGGGGGTTATGTTGCATTGACCCTGGTGAAACCGGACGAAGAGAAGGCCAGTAGCGATTAAATCTGACATAGGGGGCACCGGTACCGCAAAGGTGGGGAACGGAAGAAGACTACGGTGTGTAGCTAGTGATGCCACCAGACGATGGCAGTTTGCGGGAACCACGGGTCATGATATCTCAAGCTTTACAAATCCGCGTCTCACGCGGGAGGCCCGGGTTCGATTCCTATACCAAAGACTTTAAAAATGGAACCTTCTGCCGTTGTGCGTGATGCTCCGCATAAGCAATGGAGTAAGGGAAAACAAGCCAGTGAGCCACAACTGGAAAAATGGCCGTGGCTGGCTCGGCTTGAACCAATTGGTTGGAAACTAGGCCGTTAAACCTCATCTAACTAACTAACTCAAGCTCTACAAGGATAGCTTAAAGAAATCGTAAAAAAAAATCGGACACGAAAATTTTCCCTTTCTTTTTCGCAATTTTCCCCTCCTCTTCCGATGACATTTGTGGAAAGCCTCACAAGTGAACAGAACAAGGCTATGGTCATGATGGTGCTTCTTCATCTCCTCATCAAGCGTAGATGAGGAGTTGAGTTTTTTTCAAACGGTGAGGGGATCATGCTGCTATGGGCTACCATAAGGCCGTGGTGTGATTCAGAAAAAATTTTGGTGGGATTCATACTTAGGGAACGTAAAGATTGGGCGCAAAGCGCGCCGAAATTTGGGGGTATATTTCATTGCCTAAAGAAAAAACTGCATGCAGGCTCAGCCAGGGATGGTACTTGGATGTGCCGACATGGAGCCAAACGCCCTGACTGGGGCCAGCTACTCTTAGCCCCAACACCGTGGCGGATCCAGAGGGGGTGCCGTGGGTGCACGTGTACCCTCAAAATTTCCCAGACTAAAATTTCACGTAGGCTACTAAGGTGGACCATATCTAACAATTCAACTAGCAATAACAAAATACACTCTGGTGTACCATAGATTTGCCCTACAATGTTATCGCTATAATTAACCATCCCTGGCGCACCATGGATTTAACCCACCACTGCTAGCTCCATAAGCTTACCATACTATTGCTAACTTCTGTCCATACGCTAGCCCGGGTAGACGCTATTTTCATCCTTCTCTGTACTGTACAAACGTTTAACGCTTAAAGTTCGGTCGAAGCCTCATGTGCTTCGTAATTTCGAACTCAAAATCGAGGGTGGTTTTAATATTCTACCACAGACATCTCACTGTTGGGAGAATCTAGTGCACCCAAAACAAACAACCTGGATCCAGGGGCGTAGCTAGGTTTTTGGTGTGGGGGGCAAAGTCGACTCATCATCCCCATTCTTGACGGCCGTCCTGGAGGAAGGGTGTGTCCCCCTCCCCTCTTGATTTTTTTTTGCTGTTCCGAAGGGCTTAGATGCAAAATGGTACAATACTTTTTTCTTTTTATACTAAATCCCAGTGTTCTCCACAGGGGCTTTTAGAGGGGCGACCCGTCCTCTGAGTGAAAATAGCCGCCCCTCAAAAATAGTTGCTGCATCCAAAAAATCCAGCTTCCATTTGCAAGTCCATTGCTTCTAAACACATATCCAAGTCACATATTATGAAAGAAAACTTTCCCATCCCTCCATGGGTAGCGTAAGGATTTGCCCGACGAAGGGCTCAGACTCCCTGATGGGGGCAGCGACCCGAAGCGCCGACAGCCAGGATGCCGTCGAGGGTTGGTGAGGGGGATTTGAAGAAAACCTGTGTACTATGCCATGCCATTGCGGGCATATTTTGCATAAATTTGTATATGATAGAGGAAAATAGTTCCGCACTGATTTAATGTTTTCCCGGAATCTAAGCTGTGGAAAAGCGTGCGAAGCGCGAGAAAATTTTTCAGGAAAGCCTACACTAAAATGAATCTGTACTTATATAAAGCTTATTTAGGTCAATTGTCCGGGCAGTCGGTCCCTATCGGGCACAACTTACATTGTACTTCCCTCCTCGAGTCACTAGCCGTACCGCACAACAGACACAAGAGAACCTTAACTAAGTTTAGCAAAATGAGATGAAATTCCCGACATTTACATAAATTCATGTATTCATCATATTAAGTTACTTGAAAAGATGGAAAGGATTTGTTTTTTATTAGCTACAAGAAAAGGAATTGAGGAAGAGTGGGCAAAGCGTACCGAAAATATTTGGTTTTCTCGCAGAAAAGACCCATTTGAAAGCCAAAATAGTAAACCAAGCATGGGTGTCGAAAGAATTTTCCCGACAGAGGGTGGGCCATGCAAGCGAGCCCAAGTGCCATCAGCCCCTATGTCGAGGGGGTGGTGTGAAGTGGATATGAAGGAGCCTAACTATCCCATGCCATTGTAGGGCATATTGAAACTGTCAAAAGCCGAATTGAGTACACAGGGATAGCTTCTTTTGAGCTTGAATTGCAAAGTGCGCGAAGTGCGCGAAAATTTTTGGTAGGCTTACACAAAAAAACATGTGTAATCAATAAGAACAAAAAGAAAAAAAGGGAAGAAACTGTAGGGGTTGTAGACCGTATCGGGATAACATACATTGTGTCCAAACCACCTGGACTACACGATGAAATAGCCAAACTTTGCTCTGTGAGTCCAACTGACCTACCGCATGACACGCAAGAGAACAGCAACTGCTTTGTGATATGGGATGAAATTTACGACCGCTACATAACCTGTGTACTCTGCCTACCTGTTTCTTGGTAACGTTGACAGGACATATGCTATCTAGCTATGTGGAATGGAAGTATTGAAGAAACTGGAGTGACACTTCAGAGCGCGCCGAAAATTTTGGGTTCTTAATATAAAAATTTTCTTCTTAAGAACAAAAACAGGTAAACCGTTGGGGAGACTAGTTGCCTTCGGGGACTACATACTTTACCGTATCCTACGGGGGATAGCCTTTCCGACACCTCCCCCCTTGGTGCCATCCCTGCACACCTCCCTCCCTCCTCTTGCCGTTTTTTTTTTTTGCTCTCCGTCATTTTTTCAACATCGCCCCAAAATTTCTGTGGGGGGCACTCTGCCCCCTTCTCCCCTCTGGCTACGCCACTGCCTGGATCCGCCCAGCGACAGATGCAATGAGTTTCCGAAAGCTAGGATGCCTAGTTCGAAATAAAGGGCGCGTACTTTACGACGAAATTTTTCAGAAAAATGCCTGTCCAGTAGTGGCGTACTCACCGGCCATGTAGTATGTTGTGTGATCGCTGGCCTGGGGAAGGGGTCTAAAGGGAGGGGTGTCCCCTCCCCTTTAGAAATGTTTGAAAAATTGGGTGTACTTCCATGCAGTCTGGTGCCATATATGCTACCTTTTGGAGTTAAACTTGTATTAAAAAAATTGACGTATTTTTAGGAACTAAAAAAAATCGGCATCAACTTTGAAAATTTTTGAAAAATTAGGTGTCCTTGCATGCAATCTGGTGCCACATGCTTCCTTTTGAAGCAAAACTTATATTAAAGAGTTTAAGTATTTTTAGGAACTAAAAAATCGGCATCAGTGAAGGTGGCATGGCCCAATGGCCTCCTCGTGTACGCTAGTGCTGTCCAGATTGCCAGAAATTACACTCCATATGGCTTACATGTAAATTTATCCAACTATCCTTATTTTCTTCACTGAGTGAAGAAGTTTAGTACTTTTCCCTATCCTGTCAGCATAAAATTGGGCAATATTTACACGTAAAAAACAAAATTTCCCGAGAAAAGGGACCATTATGGGGGGGGGATGAGCTGAGTGGGGGGTTGTATGGGACTGGGGGCATGGCCCACCCAGTATGCATGTTAAAAAAGGCCCTGTGAAAAGAGGTTAGAACTTCCCAACAATGCATTTTCAAGTTTCCCTAGAATCACAGCTACACGCAAGCACAATTTTTGTGGAACATTTAACGTTTAATAAATCGAATATTTTTAAAATGACGAGTGTTACCGTTAGAAACTAGAGCTGCAGATGAAAGCAAGTCTATAGCACGGGAAATTTTTTCAAGTTGTAGAAAGAATTGTTACAGAACTTACTGCCGACAGGCCTGATAAAGAGTCATTTGGAATACTTTATGAGCATATCTAGTATGTCTTCACCACTACTAGCTTATAAAAAAAATTGCGATTTGAGGGGGGTAGAGGGGCTAGAAAAAATTGAGCTAAAGGCCCCATTGACCTCCCCCCGTAGAACCGCCCCACGGTCACTCCGCTTCATTAAGGATCCTTTGCCAGGTTGGTTACTGTGGATGAAAGATATGCCTTTTATACGTTTGACTCAGTGTCCATGATGGTAACGCAGGAAATCTTTTCAATTTCAATCCTGTCCTGATCATGAGACCGCTCAGACCGCCATCAAATGTCTCCATGCGAAGGACAATGTATCACTATGGCCTTTTAATCACTTCCCCATTAGAAGATGTGAGGGCCCGTGGAGGATACAAAATACAAATTACTACAAACTGTTGTACTATTGCATGCAAGTGTACCGCTGAACTTAACTGAAGTATAGACTATACTTCTAAATCGGACCGTCTTTTCCTGATTTCAGCCCCAGCATCGCCGAGACTGACTCCGATGATCAGCAAGAGAGGTTACAGGATTATAGTAAGCAAACAAGTGGGGTCCAGTGAGTGTCGAAGGTACGACGGTTGGCCACAAACGGCAATGGCCGGGGAGAGGTTTCGAGAGGGGATCCCTTCCCGACTTCGGGATTTTTTTTAAATATCACACGAAATTGCGCTATCTGGTAGCTCTTCCAACGGAAATCACTGACAGGGATTTATGCTTGGTCGGAGGTCCGGGGACCTTATGGTTAAAGATGATATGTCGTCTCGTAAAATCGCAATAAAAACGTATGCCGGATTCTGGATGACGTCATAGCATACCCTTGTCTTGACTTCGATTGCAAACCGATTCGATGCCCTATCCATAATGTTACATTATCGATAGTGTATTGAATCCGTTAGCATTATCGACGGTGTATCGAATCGGTTCGCAATTGAAGTTAAGATAAGGGTTTGCTGTGACGTCATCCAAAATCCGGCAGAAGTTTTAAATGCATTTTATGAGACGACATATCATCTTTAACTTTGTGATAGCACTAGCCTTGTCCCTAAGCTGGTATCAAGGTGATTTTGTTGGTTTACACTTCAAAATGATGCAGACAGAACATTAATTGAGAAGTAAAATTACTTTAAACATGTGAAACTGCACGTTCCTGTGAACAACAAAAATCTATCGACTGTCAAAGGAACAATAGCTTTTCAAAATGTAAACATGTTCTGGTGGTTGTGACTCAGACTGTGCATTTGAAGTGTAAAGAAATAATTGACAAAGGTATATTCACACATTTACATTTGCAAAAGTGGTTCCTGTGCGACTGATAATTGTGGATTAATGGCTTTGAATTTGTCTTTGACCATAAGTTACCTCAACTTTATTTGGATATGTGCATCTACTCTAAGACCATAAAAGGGAACCTTTTGCAGAGCTATTGAGTTCATATGTAACACAACCCCGGTCTTAAAATCATGGATGACATATTCTGGCTAGAATGCGAGAAAAAATTGGCCGGATTTCTTCACAGATCCAGCCGGAACCGGAACTGGCCGGATAATTTTGCATTCCTGGAACTGCCAATAGCATTTTTGTCACTGCTAAGAAAAAAAAAGTGGGGATCCGGACCCATTAGACCTCCTGCATCCGCCCTGATCAAGCTTTGTTCCGCTGCGCGCCCAGGCCTCTTTTGGAAAATTTTCTGAGGGCCGGGTCAGGACACACCCAGCCTTCGTAGTCCCAGGACAGAGGAGAAACAGAACGTAGTCCTTATTTAAAACAAACGAATGGTTGGGTCAACGATCAAGTATTGTGTACAGATCTATCTACGACAATTTAGGTCTCCAACCCCTAATAATTTAACCCCAAATTATGGCACTTTAGCCATTTTGGGACGCACCCCCGTAAAGTTACTATGATGAGTCACCCGGTCTGACTCCCACATTCCACACGTGTGGGCTGGCTTAGCAGCTCACACCTACTGCTAGGCTACTTGTGTGTACACAGTTAAGTTGTTTGACAGTGCATACAGTGTGTAGCTAGCGCTATAGCTAGATGATGTACCAGGTCATTCAACAAATTCACACTGAGTATACTTGTGCTAGCAGCGTACGTACGTGTTCAAGGTCCTTCGAAGCCGCCTTGGATTTGATACTCTCGTGTTACAATTTCGGGTAGTTTCTTCAGAAATCAGCTGGTGGATTATTGAATAATTTTGGAAACTTCATTTGCAGTGAAAACCTGGTTAGTGGTTTCGGTACTTAAAGTACTTAATCTGTTTGATGATTTATCAAACGAATCGTAAGCGGTTTAGGCTAACTGGCGTTTCTAGTAATATGATTATGAGGCAGTAATAGCAACTTAGGCCTAGTAATACTAGTAATACTAATAGGCCTAGCCTACTGATAGCAGTATAGCCTAACTGTTAGGGCTTAGGGCCTAGGACCACTGGCATTGTAATCAGTGTACAAAAGCCTAGTGTAATTTACTGTAAATCGCAGCTAGGGCCGGTCTAAGCCTACTGTCCATCGTCACTATGCCTGGTATGCATACCAGTTAAAAACGTCCTTTTACCAAAACATCCCTGTACGAAACCGTTTCCGCTGTTGAAAAAAACGTCCCCGGGTTGAATCATTAGGCCTAGCCTAATAGTTTTAAGATAGAGTTGTAAATACAGAATAGGGTCAATATTCCTTGTAATGTTTTTACTTGTAGTAAACTTTTCCATTTCTTTGAGGAAAATGAAGAACTTTACAAATCTCCAGTATCGTTCTCAGTACTGGTACTTTAATTGCATGTGGTGCATATGCGTAGTGCAGCAAGAAAGTACAGGGGCACTAAGTAGGCGTACTTGCTTCCTGTCGCAATGTAACTGTCCTGAAACAAACTTTTGTAAACAACCAATAACAATCAACTTACAGTATATCTAATAAGCCAAAACACTGATATGGTATTTACTACAAATCTAGGCCTATTTCACTTGAACCTTTTTAACACATGAAGAAATTATTTCTAATTCCCTTTTCATTTCCTAAGTAACTTACAGTTAGGCCTAATTTAGTGTTGCTTATATTGTGATCACGTATCATACGCGGGGACATTTTTGTCTCACATATATAATACCAAGAGGACATGTTGGTTAAAAGCAGGGATGTTTTGGTAAAGGGCCTTTCAACCGGATAACTCTGGTATACCCTAGTATGACATGGGAGGGAGACAAGGAGAGGCGAGCCTTTGCAGTGACCAAGGCCAAAGCAGCGTGACCGCAGACTTCATATGAGTTAAACCTACGGCGGAAGCTATGGAGAAAGCCACAGGCAGTTCTATTCTTACAAGTAACATTAGGCCTAGCTTTAGTGCATAGCCTAGTACCAGACCTAGGCCTGTATGGTAAACATAGCCCACATATGAAAAGAGGTACCACCTTTGCCTAACTGAATCACGATTTTTATGCCTTACCCTTAAATTTAGCCTAGGCTAACTCTTTTCAATATGTATGAAAAGTAATTTTATGGTTTCAGATCAGTTGAGTGGTATGACTTGGTATGGTACTCTAATTCCTTTGGATCAAAAAAGGGTTTCAAAAAAAAAAAAAAGGTTTCTCGGTAAGAAAATCTCGGCCTAGGCTATGCAGCAAAGTTGCATTCAGTCCTTTCTCCAGTGGTGACGTCTCATTAGGTGAAGGGAATTTCCCTATCAGATTTTGGTCTACCATTTGATAGTGTAAGAGTCCTTTTGTACACGAGGGTCAACAAAAATAATGCAAAGTCCAAGTTCTGCAGTTCCAACTTTTCCATATAAATGTTTTATTTTCAGCTTCGGACACAGTCCCTCTCGTTCGCTCCTCTCTCTCCTTCTCCCTACTCCAAACTAACCACCCCTTAACCTTAACATTCTATCCTTATCCTTTTCCTCTTCCCCCTCTCCCATTCTATCTCTGTCCTAAATCCAGACCTAGTTTGTTTAGCAAAACCTCCACTGCATACCTTAACTGCCTCTGTCCCTGAACTAACTGTCATGAAGAAATAAAACTGTACACAAGAAAGCCTAATTAATCACTTACCGCAGAGAATGTGAAACTAGAAGAGTGAGACAATCCAAAACAACTTACAGATTAATATCAAACAAGATGAGCAGTTTTCCATGCTTACAATACTTTGGTCCCATAGAATGATGTAGGCCTCTTAATGTTGGACTACTTGGCTATGTGGCATCTTCCTTTCTCAGTCATTGAATATGCTGCACAGCCTGCTACTGTAGCAATTTTTATAGTTGAACTTCTTCAAATATTCTGGAGTAACTAGACCACATTGTTAACATATTCCTAGTTTAGGCCTAATGTTAACAGTAACAAGAAACATGCAAAGGGCAAGCAAGACCAGCACAGTTAGACTCGATCTACTTTCTAGCATTGTCACAGAGTCAGTGACACAGACCCGTTTCCAAATAGAAAGCAATGATAGGATTATAGCATCACAGGATAGGTGGGTATGTGTCATTTTTGTCAATGTTATTTTACAGTAGGCTGACAAAAATGACGCATGGCCTGCCAAGCCTGTATCCCATTAATCTTTGTAGGCCTAGTTGGGTCATTCCATGAGGTTGGGGCACAGCAAAGAATGTCAAATTATGAATACGTTGTATTTGGTGCAAATCATTGCTTTTTTCGTAATGAATCATCTTAATCTTGAGAAAGAAACAATGTTCAAAGAGTTTCTTCATTACACAATGTTGATTTCATTTTTCCTGCTATGTTATATATACTGTATACTAATATTACCTATGTAAAGAAGACACCGTGTCTTATGGACTCCAGTACAAACAGGTTGGCCTGCAGTAGTCATAATCTAACTTGGCAACATTCTATATATTCCATGAAACAACAGAAGTGATACATCAAATCAATTTGTTGTGGGAGGATAACTAGTATCGAAATAACTCTAAGTACTGTACCTGCATAACTTGTGGACACCATGAACATACTGTACAGTATTTGCATGTTTCACAGTCTGTGTGCTTCCAGTTATTACCAAATCTGCATGGATATGACTGTTGCAATTGACACCTTCACATATTAATATTCTTTGTGTAATGCATGAAGGAAGTGCATCATAATTTAGGATTTTTATCGTACTAACATAACATCAGGCATGTGAACACCATATGTAAATTCCATCAGTTATATAGGTTTTTTTAAAATTACATAGCTTGACTCTACGGCCTGGATTTAACTTGTTGTCCTTTTGCTATTGGAGTGAGTTTGGTGGTGAGAGCATTTCAGTGAGAAATCATGTGAAGTAAAAAATAGCAACGTAACATAATAAAGTGGACACCATGGGTTACATTGGTAAGACTAATTTCATTTGAACACTGAGAAAGAAGTTAGTTCCATTGTCATTGTCTAATAATAACAAGTTGTACAGTATGACCTATGTTTTGCAAATGCTTGGATGAGGCAAGATAAAATTACATCTGTGAAGGGAATGGGAAGAATCTAATTTTTGCAACATTTAGGTCACAAATTTTTCACCAATTTTTCATGAGACACCAAGAAAAAAATAGGGAAAAACTCAGAAATTTATGAGAGTATGTTAGTTGTATTATAATGTAACAAAACACACAGTTAATGCAATTCATCCCATACCAAACTTAAATTGATCATGTACAGTATTCACATCAGATTTAATTCTCTCAAGTTATGCACGTACTGATGTTGACTGTGCCTTAACCTCGAGGAATGACCCAGTTGCTATTTGCAGAACGGTCAAAGGATGACCTTGTCAATATTAACCTAATTGGAGCAGTGGACTGAATTGGAGTTAATCAACATCCTGTTCCTGAAGGCAGACTATTCTACTCATTTACAAGTCTACAGTGTATTCATGAAAGAAGTCGCAGAGCTTTCTGATACCAAGTCTGGGGAAAGGCTTCCCTAGCTTCTTACAATGGCATTAAAACTAAAATGTTAGAGTTATTGGTTTTAACCTTATAGAGGCTCTGTAATCTCACCTCAGACAGTAAAAGTTCTCCCTACTAAGTTTACTTTCACCCACTCATCCAAATTAAAAACACCTGTCTAGTACACCTAACCTTAAAAGGGAGAGCCCCAGTAGCCTGCACTTAGTTTAAATTGCCCAAGGTCATATCGACACAACTGTGCATGACCTTAATTGGGAACACAACTGACTGTTCATGTTGTCAAGGACCAACTAGAGTGGAGTGGTTGTTTGAATGAATGTCAATCAAAGTGCAGTGTACAATTGTTTAAATTAGAACCATAGGGTTATCCCTAAATATATTGGGAGGGGGTGTCACAGCCCCAATAAGTGGCTTCAAGTGAATCAAAGATCCCTCTCAGAGAAAAATATGTAAACCTGAACTGTTTGTCCTTTCTTAATAGCTCTAGTAGGTGATAAAGTCATTTGCATTTCAGTCCACAGTCTACCACTCATGTGATAGGGAAGATCACTACGTCAGGTCCATGGTGGAGTTGCAGTTTACAGGAAGGTGTTGACTGGATTATTCTCCAAAGTTTTGCTCAAATTACAATTAAACTTTTTTTTTTTTTACTGTAAACACCTATTTCATGGATCTTGCTCCTAAAATAAATTGAAAGAGTAACAATATAAAATGAAGAAATGTGGACCAATGAATGAATCTTGTTGCACTTTTGTATTATATACTGTAACTTTGTCATTCTTTGCCACCAATTTTGAACTCTAAGGTAGCTGTTTGGCTGAATGTAGTTTTTCACTTTTGCTACCGTAGGTACCCATTTTGGGTACTGTAGACTTGTAAATCTCAAATTTGTTGGACTGATGACATTTCAGCCATGTGCCCTGTTCATCATTACCATACAACTCCTGACCCCCTTCCAAGACAATTCCCACTCTGACAATTTGCCCCCAAACCACCATCTCCAGGCCTTGATTTTAAGGAAATTTTGTGGTTGTCCATTGGACAATCTGTCTGCAAGTTTTGGTTGTCCAAAAGAAAATTTAGTTGCCAAAACAAATTTGCCAGTAAGCCTAGAAGCCTTTTGTTGTCTTTTTGCATGAACTTTGGTTGTCCATTGGACAACCAACCCTGTACTGTTTGGTTGTCTCTCACAGATTTTGGTTGTGTCTGGCAACCAGACAACTGGTAAAATCGAGCCCTGGTCTCTGGGATAATGGACATTCCCTGACCCAGGACTTTCCTCTTGGACAATTCTCCACGACGAACAACTCCCCCACCAACAAATTAAAAATTGTTTAGGATGAGAATTTTTGGAGTGAATTTTATCCAGGGAGATTTGCCTGCGTCTCAGTTGTCTGGGTGGGTTTGTTTTATGGAGTTTCTCTGGTGGAAATTGTCACAGGTGGGGGGGGGGGTTTGTACAGGTGCCAGACAGTAAATGATCATATGCCAACTATCATGCCAAGGTTACTGTAAATATAGAACTCACAGTGGTCACCTGTGTTCTAGATTACAGGAATATTGAACAATGTCATACATTGTACAGATACAGTACTGTATGCCACAACTCAATACCAGCACTCCATCACAGTTTAGTACTGTAGGTCTACAGGATTGCTGATTCTTATACAGTACAGTACTGAACTGTGTATTATGCTTTGGGATACAAACAGCCTAAACCATTAATGGACATCCCCAGTGTAAACAACTGCATAGAATTTGGAGTACAGTTCAGGTCTTAGCACTGCAGTGGGGTCACTCATCCAAACAGTGTAAGTTTAAGTGGACAAACAGTATTCACTGTTTTATGGCTAAAAATTGGAATCTAGTATAAATGTACATAATGGTTACTAACTAGTAAAATTTGATTACCAAATTTGCCCAGCCTGTACAAAAGATGTACAAACAGCACTGTAGTACAGAACTGTTTTTTCACTTGGCACAAAAAGTATAATAAGTTCATTGTACTTTATTGTAGGCCAGGGGCACAATAATTGCATATTGTGTGAATGCTATGGAGCAGAGTATGCTTTGTGGTATTTTCTGTTGCAAATGGAATGAAAATAGTCATACAGTAGCTGTTACAGTGCAGCAGATAGTGTGTTATACCTAAAGACTGGTACAATACATACAGTATGGTATGTACAGTACAGTCCATCTCAAAACAATACATGGAATAAAATTACTGTAGCACTGTTAAAGCTACTGTACATAACTGACAGTCACTGGTTGGTATAGCAGGTCTATAAACAATTACTGAAAAAAGATTGTTTAGCCTAAGATGCAGCATGTTCTGAAGTATCTTGGAAAATACCTGAAGAGATTTGAAAGTACAGTATGAGATGATAGGCTCTGGGGTTATGCTGTAACATTATTCAAATTAATTGATCGTAAATTGAAGGCAGTGACGTCAAGGGGGGTATGGACTTCATGTATGTCTGCTTGTGCTGAATTTTGTACATGGTCACATCTTTGGAACTTACTAATTTTCTACAGCCTGCTGGTCTGAATGTGTCAAGTACGTAGATCTAGCTTTAATATTGTGCATGCACTTGCTTTGACACGTAGTTACCCCAACTTAGTATAGTATGTATGATATGTGATTAGCCTGAGAGATGAAGTTCCTGAAAGAAGAAACTGAGCCGTAAAACCTCATCTAACTAACCTGACAGTAGATTTTTTCCACCTCAGCTGTACACAGAGCACAATTCAATTGCTCACATAGGAATAGCATGTGTACTATTGCAACAAAGTTTCCACTTGGAGATATATAAAGAAAAAAATATGTAGTAGGGTGTTTCATTTCATTGTAAATTTATTGTGGCTATGTACGTCAATGAAACTTTTTTTGGAAATTGGTTGGACTCTATGAAGCAGTCAGTTGTTAAATTAAAATATTTAATGTATTAATATATCCAGGCCATGTAACAACAAACTGAAGTAGTGTGCTTGTAATATATGGTCCATTTAACAGCACTCCAATAGCATGGGGGTATAGATACAATGAAATTAATAGCACTAATTGAGTTTGTAATTTTACAGTGTTAGTGAAAGGGACATTATTCCTACAGAACATTTCTGGCAGCATTTGATTCAAAAATGTCATGCTTTCTCTCTATGTTAGTTTGAACAGCATTTAATAGCAACATACTGTGTACTGTATTTTGTGAGCACTTACAGTATTTGAAAGTACATATACAGTGTTTAAGGCAACTTAAAAAATACTGTAGCATAGTGTGTTTACAATGTTAACATGGTTCAGGCTGATAATTTGGTAAAGTAATAATTAAATCATGACGTCATACCAATAAACACTGGCATCTACAGAAGCTTTACTTCCAAAATATTACACATTACAAGAAATACTGTATTTACTCTTTTGAAAATTTGGCTGACAAATTATTCTTTAGCAACAAAGTCACTGTATTTTTTTCTGTGTGAACTTTCTTGTAGGCCTACATAGTTGAACTTAAAACCAACATTATTCAGATGCCTAATACCCATTTACATTGTGTACACTTGTCATAATGTTAAAAGTTGAAGTGTACATAAAATTTTTTGCCCTACAAATGTACCTTTGAACCTTTGTAACAGAATATTTTTAAAGAGCAGTATAGCAATACTGTAACACTGGTTTTGGGAGAATGATCTTTTAAGCATTCAATGTTTATTTTCCCTTTTTGGACATGTGTGTTTACCTAGATCAGCTTGTTGAAGTCCTCTGTGTGCACACAGAGTGTGGGCTTTCATGTTTGTTAGCATTTCTCACATAGCATTTGTTCTAATGGCATTATTAAGTGAACAACCACAAATTTATGAACTTTAGATCTTCCACACCTGGCAACACAGTGTCATGTGTACAGTAGTCTAGGAATCATCAAAAAGTGATTGAAGTATTTATTCAGAGCAAAAATCAAAGATAAGTTTGAAGGAAAAAAAAAGACACTTGTAGTTTGTTCACCATTCTAATACTGTAGAAAGCTATGTCTGGGTTGCCATCTTCATACAGATTTAGGGCTGCTAGCCAATTCTATCTGAAGGCTACTGTCAGATGAAAGTGCTTGCCATTGTTCACCTTGTGCACACAGTTGACTCACACTATGAGTAAGCCCATCGTTGTTCTCATCCTTCAGTAGCTGAAGGTTAGAATAATCTATCTCCCCTTACATAACATTTGGTATATTTATGGGTTTGGTTAGTGGAATAGTGAAAGCTAAAGGGTTACTGTACAGTACATAAATTGCTCTACATTTTTGCATAATTTATGTAGCAAGATGACCACATGTTTGCATAATTTATGTAGCAAAATGACCACTTGAGTGGTGTATGGTGGCACCAAACAATATGTACCACCCTAACATGTAATGGCATTGTAGAGGGTGTGGGAACATTTGAAATTTGTGTCTTGAATAATTTTCTAACCGATTATGTTTATAGTTTAGAACAAGTAAGGAAATAAAGTACACCCAAGTACTCTTATCAAAGGCTTTTCCCACTTATGTATGTAGTTCTGGTCACAGTTGGGAAGAATGTGTACAAAATGAGGTCAATGTTTGAGCACGGTACTGTCCCTTTTTGCATCGTTAATTCAAACACTGAAGATAGAGTTGACACTTCTAAAAATTCCCCCTGCAAGAGATCCTTAAAGAATTGTTGACTTAAGTCAGTTTATCCTTGAAAAGTGTTGTACTGTAGGAAAGCTAGCGCAGGTGTGTCACTTACTATTGCCCAGCCAATGATTTTTGTGTCAGAAATCTGTATTATTGTTCAGTGTAAAATGAAGTTACACATTGATAAAACATGTTCAATCCCAAGTTCACTGATAATTGAAATTGTTTGTATTCATATAGGTAGGTGTGTCAGAAAAAGGGGAGAAAAGGGGGGAGGGGGGGGGGTTGAAGGAGTTAGGTAGGGGAGAATGCAACCTATTGTAACTGGAAGTCTTCTTGACATTAAGTGAGGTGTTGGTATTGTAAGCTTCCTCTGGTTACAATGCAGAAGCACTGTACAATTTGAGCCAGTGAATATTTTCTGTTACAAGAAGCTAACTTGCATAAGCTTGGCTAGAATTTGTTTTGTTATGACTCATACCATATATATGCCCATGTAAGAAGAGAACCAAAATTTGAAGTAAAATGCTCCATTGTAAGCCATCGAACTATGGTATACTGAAGTTGGAAAAATATGTAAATTTTTTAAAAAGCCAATGTATTAAAGGTCATAAGCAGTTGCCCAAAACTTATTTTGAAACAATAACTGAATGTCACAAATTTCTTCTTATTCTCTTCCAAGTATCTTTCATAATATTTTAGGACATAAATATTGAATATTCAAGGTAAACCAAGCAGTTGCTCCTCGTAAATTTTACACCTGAGTGAGAAAAATACTGTCACATGATTCTCGAGAGCCATTCAGGAAATAGAATAGTCTACTATACAATTCTTTATTGGGGTGACTGCTTTCTCCCTTTAAAGTTTTGTCCTCATTGTGGTCATTACAGTAGTGTTATAAAATCACTGCCCTTCTAGTGTATGCAGGTCTGAATCATTGTGAATTTCTAATATTTACCTGGATGCATATATTTTCAAGAAATTGCTCCTAAATCATGCTTCCTTCTTCCTTCAGATTTAATTGAACCAGAAGACTCCAAGAATACCTATTGATAATGGATGAGTCTGAGTGGACATTTGAGCAGGTACTCAACAGCAATGGTGATCTTGTGCGAGGACTTAAAATTGCTGAGAAGGAGCTAACCTCTCTCCCTGAGGCAGTCTGTGCACAGAAACAGATTGTCAGCTTAAACCTCAGTGATAACAACCTACAAGACTTGCCGGATGACCTGGAGAAGCTGAAGAATTTGGAACAGTTGGACTTGTCAAATAATAACTTTGAAAAGGTGCCGACTGTTATTGGCGATTTGGACAATCTCCGTGTCCTGAACTTGTCTGGAAATAAGATCAAACAATTGCCCAGGGATATCATCTACCTACGAAAACTAGAGGATATCATGATGGATGACAATGGCTTTGAAGATTTCCCAGAGATTCTCTTCCAGAGTAATGTGACGGATATTTACCTGAGGCGCAACCATTTGAAAGCAGTTCCTGAGGGGATTGGGAAGATTCAAAACCTGAGAGTGTTGGTCATTAGTGACAACGAAGTATCTGCCCTACCAGAATCACTAACCAGCTGCGATGATCTCAAAGAGATATGGGCCACAAGAAATAAGATTGAAAGTTTGCCTAAGAACTTTGCAACAAGGCTGAAGAACCTGAAGAAGCTTGTGTTAGACGAAAATCCTCTACCTGACGACTTAAAAGCTGTGGTAGAGGCTGGGGTGGTAGCACTCAGAAAGTATGAAGCAGGACAGTCGTGAATGTAAATGAAGAGGATGAATGCTCTGTACTGACATCGAATAAAAAATGATATTCATACAGTTATGTGACAACAAACTGTGCAGGTACAGTAAGTTAAATGTGGTCAGAAAAAAGTATAGCTTCTCCTGGTTTGAAATTTTGAAAATGCAAATTGTCATGTTACTGTGTGCTGTACATCTATTATGTATTGTAATGCACTGATTTATAGTAAACTGATTTATTGTTGGTTTTTAGAAAAAAGAAAGGCTAATTCACTTGGTAAGTTGATATAACTTGAGCTTACACTTGTTTGTTATTCTGATGCTTTTAGTGTATTCCAAAATTGCCGTCGCAGCTTCATAGAAACTACAGTATACCTCACCTTCAGTACAAGTGATTCACTTTAACAATTAACAGGTAACTTCTTTTCTACTTTTTAGGGTAAGGTGGAGAACTTTAGAAGAAGGTGTCAATAGCCAAGGAATATCCATTTTTGAATGAAGTGAGCATATGTTGTATGCTGTAGGTACAGTAACAGCCCTTCGAGGAGTGGGAATGGGGGTAGGGGAAAGAGCCTTGTTTAAGGCATCCTTAATGATTAAAACATTTCAAAATTATGAAAGACTTACAAATTTGCGATAAATTTTACAAATGTTTCCCCCAACTTTTTGCCAGTTGGTAACATTGTTTCTATTTGATTGGCCAACTCAGTTTCCTAAATGGAGTTTGTATGTGGTAACACATAGCTTAGGGATGCTGTTAAAAAGATAGTTGTTATCATGGTATCTTTCTGTATCACTGATGTAGTTGATTGATGACAAAAAAAAACTTACTTTTAGATACACATCTTTGCCCATCTTGAAATCCATTGCAATTCTTAAAATTATTTCCAAGACCCGACAACCCCCCTCCTCCCGAAAAAAAAAATGAATTGTGGGGGCGGAAGGAGTTTTCTCATGTCTAGAATGGCTAAGGTTGTCACATGATAAATTTATAAATGAATATTCAAATCCACAATTACAATGATAGGCAGTTTCAAAGGTAGGAGACTTAGGTAAGTTAATCTCAAGAAATGAGGTTCTTTCAAAAAGATCCAAAGAAAAAAAGTTAGTCAATAAAAAAAGAAGAGAAGTCGATTCACCACTTCATAATTTATTAATACTATATTTTATTTACCCAAATTTTCCTCTTTTCAAATGATGCCACAGTGATACCTTTTTCATGTGTAATGCTTTTGGTCTATATCTGTTCCATGCCATGTGGATGCAATGTAAACAAAATATGCCCCTTCAACACAAGAATCACAGTCTTTATTCAACACATCAGGCATAGGTATGTATTTGATTTTAATCATAGTTTATAGTATAGACACCATTTTGAGTGCAGTATTTGTGGTTCAAAGTACTCTGTTGCAGTAGATTAGAGCTTCTTTCAAGTGTTCTATGTAGAGGTCCTCTTCTATGAGTTTTTATTCACAGTAGTACAGTAGTCACAACTCAAAAGAATTCTAACATAATTGAGTACTTCCTTTTATCTAATTTTTGGTCTCTCTTGATGTTCTTTAGGACATTTAGACCAATTTAGGGCAGTTTGTATGTCACAAATGGCCGTAGCTAAATGAGAACGTAGCTATTTTGGATGCAGTAGATGTTAAAGCTTTAATTCTTTGATGCAAGTTTTCAATTCTGTAGGTATTCAACACAGTTAGTATTCCATACTGTAAGCATTTAATGCTTTTAGGTATTCCATGCATTAGGCACTGTACATAGAGTATGTGATACATGTAGGTACAGTAGGCCTATAACCATAACAGTCTGTATTTCATGCAGTTGGTATTAAATACTGCACAGTAGGTATGTATTCATTGTAATACAAGATTCTTCAATTAACATGGACATATCAGGAGCCAACTGAATGAAACAGTACTGTGTAGCTAATGATCCCTGGAAATATTAGGAGTGCAGTGGGAGCTGGTTTAATTCAACCTCAAGCCACTGTACTTTTATGTCACTGATTGTGTGATTTCACTGTAAATTCTATCCATTTTCTTTTTTTATTCAAACATTCAAGAACACAGTCTTTTAATGCTCATGTTGTGATAGCTCTAACTTTCCTTATATGAAGAAATTATAGATCTTCCTTCAATTTATTAGGGACAACTGATGGGATACATTAAAAATGCTTCATGACTCTGGAAATTGATTAACAATTGTACAGTTTTAGTAATTTGTGAAGAAAATACTAAAAGCAAAAAAAAAAAAAGGAAAAAAAAAAAAAAACCCAAACTGGGCTTTACAATGGTTGCTGTGATTTCAGAGCTTGCTTGAGGCTGTTTACATCATAAATGAGTGCTAATATGGAAGAACCTGTTGGTAGTGTACAAATCACCTTGCATCTAAACAAAGGGAGCTCTTTATGCAGAAGGTGTTTTTATAGTGAGAAGGAGAACTGTTGTGCTCTCAGAAGCTTAGTCTTTGAGGTACAGTAATCTTCTGGGTGTTCAGATAGTAGAAACTAAGGATTCATCTAGCATAAAGCATTTTTAATTGGATCGCACATCTCGCCTTGCTGATAAAGATGATGTAAAAGCTTGATGCCTGCATATTTGGTCAGTAAAGTCTAGTGTTTCACCATGGTACCAAATGTTGATATTTGCGAATAAATTCAGGTCTGGATCTGATCAGGAAAAATACTGTACAATATTCCGAAGTGGAGTCAAGCTTGCATGGTTTTGGTGTGCACAAGAAGAGTTAGTCCTCCTGTCTGAGGAACCTCAAGTCAGAGTCCTTGAATTGCTTGGGGTCCTCAAGATCTGGTACATTCTGGGGAAGAAGGTTCCAGTCTCTGACGGAACGAGGAAAGAAGCTGTATTTGTAGCAGTCCCTGTTGGTTTGGTTAATAGAGAATCTGTTCAAATTTTGATGACCAGAAGGCCTCCACTGCTGGTTGTGAGAGGTTGACAATTGGCAAGACAAGGAGGGCCAGTCTAGCTTTATGGAGAATAACAAGCCTGTTAACAGATCTTCTGACTTTAAGAGTATCCCAGCATAGATTCAGGTCTTTGCTGCAGTTGGATTATATCCTGCACAAATGAGACCCTAGAAATGGATGTTAGACTGAGTATTTGTGTAGTAGAGTGTTGTGTTGTATAGTGTGAATGTGTTCAGTTCAGTACGAGAGCAATTGCAGAATTTTACATAAACAGGTTCTCATTTCAGTGTGCACTTTGACTACGTATTCATTTCCCAAATTTAAAATTTGGTTGAAATATTTTTCATTTGCAACTCAAAAGAATGTGTGAATTGTCTGTCACTGGGAAAAGACCTGAAAGTTAAACAGCTTTATCCTGAAATTTGCCTATTCTCAGGGATATTGGACATTCTTACTTTTGAATCCCACACTTGAGGTAGAATTCTCATCTTAGATGATACCTTCTAGTCAAAATTGCAGAAAAAGTTTAGTTGTGAGTTTGAAACTGGTTGATTAAATTTTCATAAATTGTCATTGTATGCTTGCAGCCCTTGCACAGCAAACCTACACACAGTGGACGTAAACATGTGCTGAAGTTTGTGTCATTTACAGTGGCACATGACCACAATGTGTACCAGAATAAAGGCATTAGATACAATGATTTCATCTTCTAAGCACAGCAGCAAACAGACACATTGCTGTACAGTAGTAGGTACTGTGGCTTCATGCCGAAATTGCACAAGTTTATAAACTTGAGTCTTTTTGTAAGGTTTTTGAAAATTTATAAAATTAATTTATCTCTTCGTCTGTCACAGGATTTTTTGGGCTGCAGGTGGTAGCTGTATTTTTAGGCACCATAGTTTATGTCATATGGTACTGTAAGGCATAGTACATCTATGAATAGTTACTATGATTACAGAGGATAGGAGCAACTCTGTTCCTGTTCAGGTGACACATAATTTTATAGTACTGTAAGTGGGTGTGGTGTCTGTCAATTTGTTGCAGATTCCAGCTCCATTTTTCCAAAATGATAAAAAAGGGAGAAGAAAATAGAAGGAAATTTGTAGTGAAAAAGAAGTTAGTAGCAAGGTGAGATGGGGGTGGGGGTGGAAGGGGGAGGGGGAACAGGAATGTTCTGAAATGGTACTGTTAGTGTAGATAGTAAATTCAGCAATCACTGTAACTCATTGTGATTGATATACAGTAATAGATTTTATGACATTTAACTTCATAAGGTTACACCTCTATGTTCCGAGGTCTCGTTGTTCCGATGTCTCTATATTCCGAATGCATGCATGAAGGACAGTGGTAGGGGCTTGTTCTAGTCTAACCTTTTCTCTAACACTAACCACAATGCGGACTTTTCGGAATGTAGAGACGTCGGAACAAAGAGACTTCGGAATAGAGAGCTGTCCCCCTTCATAATATGGTACAGTACAGTAGTGTACTGTTACACCACTGCAGCACATTGTGCTTTAACCTGGTATATACATAATGATATCCATATGTACTTGTCGAGGTCTTTCACTGATGTTATCGCTTAGCAGGTCTCTCTGTGTGTTGTGACATTTTGTCCATAAAGTATCCACACTGTCACAATAGTATGTATGTGCTTGCTGAGCAGGGATAGGCTGCCACAATTAGCCTCTCTACATGTGATCTTTGACAAGCAGTATGGCAGTTGAAAATTGGCTCACATAATGTGAAACACTTCTATACAGTTTTTTCACTGTCATCACTGTTATCTCAACTGTTTGTTGGATATTTTGGCTGCCAACTCTACATTAATTATAGTTGTATCTAGAGCCAAACACATATCCATAACATACCTACTGTGCATGATATGTGATAGCAAGCATGCCAAGCTGAAATGCAAGGATATCACACGAAACACCTCTATGCTGAATTACACAACATTAATAGAAAGTGGTCATGGCAATGAGTTAGTTAGATGAGGTTTAACGGCCCAGTTTCCAACCAGTTGGTTCAAGTCGAGCCGGCCACAGCCTTTTTCCAGTTGGGGCTCACTGGTTTGTTTTCCCTTACTCCATTGCTTATGCGGAGCATCACGCATAATGGCAGAAGGTTCCATTTTTAAATTCTTCTGTATAACTCGACCTGGGAATTGAACCCGGGCCTCACGCATGAGGGGCGGATGCTCTACCACTAGACCAAACATGTGGTTCATGGCAATGAGTTTCAAGGTTAGCCTGAAATTTCTGTGGTAACACTCATGGCAATGAGTGTTACCACAGAAATTTCAGGCTAACCTTGAAATATTTTATATATTTTTAAAACAAATAACTTCATATCTTCATTGAATGAGCAGCTTTAGATCTGAATTCAGTAGTGGTGACTGTTTAGATGAACTTTGGTAATATTAATGGAAATGTATGATATAATAACCATTGTCGGTTTTCATGTGGTCGATATGCAGTAAATTTTTACTCCTCATCGTCTCTACAAATTGTATTGTTTTATTTATAATACTGTGACGATATGCAACAATATGTGTGAATTTCAATAGGATTACAAAATTTGTGGTTTATCATTTGGATGTTGTACTGTACAACAGTTCAGGAATGAGGTGAATTTTACCCGAATGATTTTCCAGGAATAAAGTCAACATGTGTTAGTATTAAGTTAAAATTGATGGATTAGATGTAAAGTTTAACTGTGCTTCTTTATGATTTAAATACATGGATTTAGCACTTTGCAATCTGGGTTTTCAAAGATACTTTAAAGTGTAAGATTGCAAAAAACATGAGCACCTTTAGCCGAAATACCTCTCTGTTTCAGATGTATCATCAGGCCTTATATCTCTGGATGGAATGATTTATGTACAGTAACTATTTAATTGCCCATTCATTTAGTACTAATTTACAACAGAGCAACATGTTGCTATGTGTCATTTACATCGAATACAGCATGGCAGCAGTTTCCTAATTTCAGTATAAACCATGCACAGTACATTATGGCAAGGATTACATATTACCATGTAGAAAATAATCTTGCCTGGCTAGACATTTTACCCAAAGGGCTTGTTGAAAAAGTTAAAACAGTGATGTCAAAGAGTTTAAAAGTTATCTAATGTAACATCAATGTGGGTTATTTTCACTAAAAAGGTTACACAGTAGTTGAAAGAAACTGAATAACTACCAATAATTCAGAAGTGACAGTTAAAAGAATTTAGGGTGGGTAGCTTCTAAGGTTATTTATTAGAACTACAGAACTATTGAAAGATCAATGTACAAGAACTTGCATACTTTCCTACAGTGTAAGTACACATTCATAGTTGCTTAATTTTTATGCTTGTCAGTGTAACCATGGTAAACCTATTGGTAGGTTTCATCAGCTCAACAGTGCTGATGTCTGCTGGGTTTGCTATCTCTCACATTCCAAAAAGAGTTGCTTTTGTTTCATTATAGGGGATGCCCACTACACTGAAGGTTGGCAAGATTGAAGGTTCACTATACTGAAGATTTACTTGACCAAAATCTACTTTGGGAATTCGGTTTGTAGGGATAGGTTGTGAATTCAGGTGAGATACAGAATAAGGTTTTAGGATTAGCCTCTGGTAGGATTTGGGTTTGAGTTAGGATTATGGTATTTAAGTGTCAGGATTTGGTTAAGATCTACAATCTTTGGTTTAGCGAACCTTTGATAGAGTGGACCTTCGATCTAGTGAGCCCTGTCCTTCATTACTGGGAAAAAAATGTTTTAAAGGAACAGTATTTTTCATTTTTCCAGGGTAACCTTCCATGTCAGTATCTTTCATTCTTGTGCCAAAGTCAAACGCCTGCAAACCGTGTGGCCTAGAGATTTCTTTCAATGGAGTAAAATTTGCAAAAAAAGAGTCATATTTTAGATGCAGCTATAAAGCAGCTAAGTGCTATTTATTTTTATGCTCCGTAATTTGTACTGCATTTGCTAAAATTCCAAGTTTAAATTTTATATGGGTTCAAAATCTAGGGCTAGAAATCAGTTTTTTAAATAGGCCAACTGAAAATGGATTCTGATGCTTGAATAGGATATGCTTTTAGTTGTACCTGGATATGTGATTGCATACTTGTACTCATAAATTTTTAAAGTCAAGCCTCGATGCTACTGTAAGATTCTGTACTGTAATTTGTAACAGTTGGCTTGTACTGTACTCATATACTGATGATATGTAATCACAAACCTGACAACATACTCCCACAGGAAGTTTGGTGTATATACAGTATTATTTAAGAATATCAGGCCTGTAGCCTGATGAGGAGTGGAAGGGAGACAAGATAGCTTTTGGGACTCCTACACCTGGAAACCAGTCTTGTTTAGAGTGGGCTTTGACCAGGTTCCAGGCAGCATATTTTCAGAATACTATATAG
>WURT03080357.1:0-13088 GCA_009936505.3 Holothuria glaberrima | reverse complement strand
CTGCAAAATTGTAGAAAAAAGAGCAAGTATGCCAGGCCCGTAGCTAGACAAGATACGGTACTAAATGGCGGGAGGGGCAAATGGCTTCCGGGGGATTTTTCAGGGGGACAAATGTGTAAAATGTATCAAGTCAATGGTAACTTGAAACTTTCCTGGGGGCGAAAAATTTCCAGGGGCTTGGGACCCCCTTGCCCCCCCCCCTCTTGGCTACGAGCCTGAAGTAGGCTTTAGCTAGTTTGGAATGATTTTTTTTTCATTTCTAACCTTAAAAATTTCCGAGAGCGAGGAACAAACTTTGTAATTTTCTTTTCGATAGAGTACGTTGGACGTGACCGACTAGATCATCTGGTCTATATGAAAACATCATCTAGTTAAAGTAAGTCAGTGTGTGACAAACACAATTGTTATTTCTCGTTTGAGGAAAAATGTAAATAAACAAAATGTCATGACGAGAGAGCAAAGGGCCTCAACGAGATAAAATTCAAAGTCTTCTGAAATTGATCAATGTAGATGATTTCAAAACCACTTGAGAATTATCACTGGCTACTAATCGAAGTGCTAGATTAAATTTAAGCTACTCTCTCATTACACACTAAAACGTTCTGATCAAGTTTGACCCGAATCGAATCAACCATTCAACAGTGAGGCAGAATCTGATCCACAACTTGACTACACGGGGTTAAAATGACCAGAATTGATTAACTTTTAAATTGAGATTATTTGATATCTCATCAGAATCAGGTTTGGTGACCGTTTTGTTAGACATCTTTACAGGCCCGTAGCTAGACAAGGTACCGAAGGGGGCGAATTAGTTGCTTCGGTAGAGGGGCAAAAGATTTTCAGGGAGGGTGGGATGTGTTGAAATATATTAATTTTAGGCAATGATATTCGAAAATATTCTGACTGGGAGAATTTTTCATGGGCGCTCCCCCCCCCCCCAGCAAAGGGCTCCGCGTTTTTTGGAGTGCACGATAATAGGAGTATGGCTGTTTTCCACCACTTAAACAAAAACTCTATTTCCTCTGATGTTAAAAACATCTCTAGTTATACCCTCATACAGCTGTACTGACATAGAAGTTTAATCACTATCCAAGTTGTACAAAATGCATGTAGTCTGCATTATCATGTGGCTAAATATAGAAAGCAAGCAATAATGTATATAATCGTAAAACATGTTTAACATGTTTTTCAAATCTCACGTGATTTCCAAGGGTCAGTTCTGAAATAAAATTTTTGATCAATAACAGCATCTCGCATGACCGATGCCTTCATGTTTTCATCAATCTGTTAAAGAAATGAAATTTTTTTTACTCGTGAAACTTATATAATTTGTGCTTTCATGTAGAACTCATGGTATTTTTTCAAAAACGTAAAAATTAACAATATTTATAAACTGCATGTAAACTGATAGAATCAAGATTTTTTTCTATTTTAGTGGGAGGTAATTGAAGAAAATGCTGCCTTAGGGGAGGATAACACTTCTACTGTTTGAGAAAATTGTTCTAAGTTTTTCTAGATCCAAAATGGTTTTATCTTTGGTAAAGTTGTCCTGAAACATGATCTGAGAGTTGAAATATTTACTGAATTTCAAGTCAGCCTTGGCTTGGCACCCACAAGGCAGCGCGCGCTGGTATTCGGTGCAGGCCTCCCTTGGCACTCTTAGTAAGCCGTTGGGGAAGCCACCATCAGTTGGCGGGTAGCCGTATAGTGTAGTCATTGCAGAAATGTTCGGTCGAAATGTCTACGGATGGAAGGGGGTAACACATTTTAGACCTTAAAGTTACATCTAAAATGTCTTTAGTTTTAGATTCCATACTTTAGAAACAACGCTAGATTTCAAGGAGAAAAGTGGGATTTCATTTAAAGGGAAAATATAGTCACCCCAATTTAAATTAATGTACCCTAGTATCCTATTTCATGAATTGCTTTTGAGAACCATGTTACAATATATTTCTCACTGAGTTGTGAAATTCACGTATAGAGTAACTCCTTGGTTCACCTTGAATATGCAATATTTATGTTCTAACGTATCATGAAAGGCCGTCCTTGAAGGGAAATAAGAGGATATTTGTGAGATATGGCTGTTGTTTTCAAAACAAGTTTGCGCTTTACTTATGCCCTTTAAATTAATCACCACATCATTGAGTTTAGCTAATTATTAAAGGTAATCATAGTCTATTTTATCTTTAGCCAGTGTTTATGCTGGTGTATCCAAGCGGTGTATCTAGTAGCAGGAAGATGTTTCATTCGTCAGGGGACCCCACGGGAAATTTAGGGGGAAAGAAACCCTTGCATGCAATTTTCCAGGTTTGAGGGCCTTGAAATCTTAATTAGGACTGAAATTTTCAGAATTTAGTATTTTTTCTCAAGAAGTGCATTTTTCATTTACAATTTGGAAATCTCAGGGGGTGGGAGTTTTCCCTGCCCACGCTGGCAACGGCCCTGCATAGAATATCTTTTATCTCTAGAAATCAAATGCTAAATGAACTAGACATGTTTGTCCAAGGATGCAGGCAAGACAATATCAAAGCTTCGAAGATGGTATTTACAGAAAACCTAGAGCTCAGATATTGTTAGCATCTGATTGTGTGATGAAACAAATCCTGAGTTATTCACGATAAGGGTAAAATTAGTGTATGGATCATCGTAATCCCTCTCTTAAATCGCTCGTCGTGTTTACTTCTGCAAGCAATTACCCGGCAGATCGGATTCTTTTTGATCAGCCCCTTTTTAAGGCTTCCCAAAGACAACTGAACAAGGAATATGCAAGCAAGCAATAATATTCTTCCACTTTTTGTAGGAAGAAGGTCGTACGCTAGGATTTCTCACAAAGCATGTGAACGCTCATAGGCTATGCGAGAAACGCATCTTCTAACATAAGACTCCGCAGTTTTTAGAATACAGCGAATCCCAAGGACATAGGGAGCAAGGTGGGGCTGGGGGCTAGTGATTAGGGCTGGGGCTGGGGGTTCGGGGCTGGGGGTTAAGCTCAGGTCAAAAATGCGGGGATGAACTTGATGAAGTATGTTTTCATGCCGTCAAATTTAAGAACGAAAACCCCCTATTTATTCCCTTTGTTAAAAATAAGTCTGAAACAAATTTGCTCAAATATTGCACCAAATTGCATCTAAGGACCCTCAAATAATCAAAAAGTTTTACAACGGGAGGAACCCTTCCCCATAGATCCCTCCCCAGTACAGTGATTCGACAAAAAACGAACTCTGATCAGGAATCAAGTCCCATTCCGGACTCGGACGAAACAGTCCTTATAAAAACTGACAGCCTTATATGCGACCAGTGATTCTTGAGAGAAAAATCGTCGTATGTTAGGAATGGGCATATGCAAAGATGTTGCCCACTTAAGACCAGTTTTACCTCGCGTCGCCTTCAGTCGGGAAGAACGAACATGTTGGTTCTTCAGCGCGACTGAAACTGGTCTTTAAACAGCCAGTCGCAGTCGTAAATTCACACACACACTACACGACTGTTGGAGACCCGACGATCGAGTATAGTTGCTGTGCGCAAAGTCGTGGAGTGTGCGGCTAGCGAGTGTCTGAAGTTAGTTAGATGAGGTTTTACGGCTCAGTTTGTAACCAAATGGTTTAAGTCGGGCCGGCCACGGCCTTTTTTCCAGTTGTGGCTCACTGGCTTGTATTCCCTACACCATTGCTTATGCTGAGCACCAGGCACAATGGCTGTAGGTATACCACCATTTTTAAAGTCTTTGGTATGACCTGGCCAGGATTCCAACTCCCGACCTTCCGGCTGCAAGTCGGATGCTCTAACCACTTGACCATGCAGAGAGTGTCTGAAGAGGACAAAATACATACTATAGAGTCAATGAAATTGAGTAATTGTATAGCATCCTTCGAGATAAGACTTATACTCACATGCACAAATTAGCTACTTATATGAAAACACTGCTAACAGTACACCCAAAAACCCGGGAAATCTACAATTCAAATAATCAAAGCTGTGGGCTTCGTTTAATGATACAAATGGTCGGCATACTGCACGCAACCCAATTCTTTGATAGCCTTATATTTTGGGTAGTTTGAGAAAATTATTGTAAAATTGCAAAATGCAAAAGTACGAGCAAGTTTATAATAACAAATCAAGTTCATGCGTACACGAGAAAGTGGTACTTTCCCAAAGCCCACTCGACTCTCTGGCGAAGAGCCAGGGGGAAGAACAAGCGTTGCTCTGAAAGGAGTCCGACCTATTAAAGAAGCTACGCTCCCGAAGGTACAACAAACTTAACTGACAAACCTCTTGACATTCATACGTCTACATTAAGGGACACGAGAAAGAGGTGCAGCGCCACGTTGTGCTTTTACTAAGACATTTCTTGGGAAGCGACATGGCTTTCGCATTCTGAACTGTTCTTGTAAGTCGAAGCATGGAAGTACTTGCATGGTCAAAGTGGATTACGTCTTACATGTTAACATTACTTTTTAAGTTACAATCCGTTCAAAGAAACCTATTGTTGACGATGTCCGAGCTTTAAATAAACTACTGCATCTTGCTATAGGGTATAAATGTCAACTCGTATGGGGAAGAAAATAAGAGAGTACAACTGTTGGAAACTCTTGGTAAATTTAATTGCAGTCTATTTCTTATTCAAAATACCTCTCAAACATTTGAATGAAAGCCGATTAATCAATGATTAAATTGGACCGAACGTCGGCTGGACCACTAATGTATGTAACCCTATAACGCAACCCAAGTAAATTTTAGTGTAATCATGGAGCTATTACGAATAGCGGAATGGTCTAATTTACCTTCTCTTGAGAGGATATTCGGTACCATGAGCAACTCGATCCCGTCTGACTGACCTTTGTTAAATTTAAATGAACTTTGTCTTACCATAGATATAGGTATTACAAAATTCAGCTTCAAGTTCAAAATTGCCCTCGACAGCAATACCATGAATGTTACATAGGCGGCGTTTTCAAAGTCAGTCAGCTGAACCTGGAAAAGGACAGAAAGAAAGAAAAAAAAAAACAACGATTGGGCTTTTGCAAGCAAGTGACTACACGTTCACCATGTAGATGAGCGGTCAAAAAGCAATTATATTTTCTTAAGAAATTTACAATGCCAGTGCACTATGACCAGATGACGTCGCACAAACGAAAACAATCAAACGTATTAGCTAACTTCATTTACGTCATATTTCGTCTAACATGAATACCCCTCCCTCCATGGTAAGAATTACATATGTAGTTTGTTACGTGCACCCTTAAAAAAGTGTACTCAAAACAGCGTTGGATAGTCGTACGAACTTCTTTGTGACTAACATTAGCCAAAGTGATGTCCCATATGATGAACTGAACTTTGTTGTGATATATGTACTTTAAGATTTTATACAGGGGCGTAGCTAGGACGAAATAGGGGGCCTAGGTATAAAATAGGGGACACAGCATTAATCGCCGTCCTTGGGAAGGAACTATGGGAAGGGGTGTCCCCTCTTCTTTGAAAAAAAATTGAATAGTTAGGTGTCCCAGGATTTAGTGCCATATTTTTTTTATCTGTATAAAAAATCTTTTGCTAATATCATTCGTTCGTAAACTTTATTTTTTTCTTAAGTTTTACACATTTTAAGAGGACGCAAGCAATATTGGGGCCTAACAAACATCTTGGGAAAGGCCCCAGCCCCCATCTCGTAGCTGCACGCCTGAGTGTAAAGCGGCAAATTACATGGAAGAATAAAATTATTTTTTTTTTATTTTGACTTGATCAGTTTGAAAGTCGGTATAACGTTTTGGCTGTGGTGAGATAAACTTGAAGCAAAGGTAGAAAAGTCTTAAAGTGAACCTAATGTCTTTAAATACAAGAATAGATATTTTGGAGTTTGGAAAATTAATTTCATTCACCTAACTCCCATTCTCATAGCTTACTCCGTTGCTGAGGTGTAAAATGTTGAAATTTATTCACTTAATTCGAAAAAGTCGATTGCGCAATAATTTGTGATGTCCTTTGCTTTGTTTTGATTAGAGAGCCTTTAAGAGGTTTTAAACTCCTTCATGTTTATTTTACAGATAATCATCAATAAATCTCAATATCCGATAACTTTCTAATATTTCTATTTATACTGGAAACAAAAAAATAAAAAAATGAAAAATAAAAAATAAATTAAAGGTCACAAATTCATAGCCTCATTTCTACCTACCAATAAGAAGAATATACAGTAAGGCTCCATTCCTACCGTGGCATACTCAATACGCATTATTCATATTATGTTACTCGCAGAGAGGACCACATGTCATGGTTTGTCAACCTGCAAGTGGCTGATGAAAAGCGGTTGCAGGGTCTCTCACGCCAACTTAGTTTTTGAACCACAATAAACTGCCCAACCTGATCGGTTTAAACCGATAACGTCGTTACGTCACATATCCACTTTTTATTACCTCTTTGGCACAGAAGGGAGTTAGTGTCTCCCCGAAGACAGTAAGCAAGCTCACCTCACTGACCACTTACATTGGCGAACAGTTTGTTAATCACTTCTGTAATTTCGACATGTTTATTTTCATTTTCACAAAGCTTTTTGTAATGTCCAGTTTCTGTATATTAAAATTGAAATCTCAAACAATAAAGTCGGTTAACAACAAACAAATGACAAGTTTTTCGATTTAAATTGTGTTGTATTGACAGAAAACCTGAGAAACAGGTGTCGAAAAATTGAGTGTCATATGGTAGGGTGAACCTAGTTGACCTTTTGTGGGCCCATTGTAGCTGGACTGTCTTGACAAACTTGTTCCTCCTTTGGGACTTGTCATCTCAGGTTATGCTTGTTTGAACTCAAAATATGTGACCTTGTTGTAAAATTTCTAGTTTCCTCGTGCTCCATAGTATAACTACGTACATAGCTTAAAAAGCATTTCACCATAATCGTTACCAGGCTGTGGAACTAGTTACCTGCCAATTTAAAAAAAAATAATTTCAGTTTAATTGCCTCTGTATTTTCCAGGTCATCATTTGAAAAGTATTTTTACCAAACTAAGAGAAGAACTGAGCTCTACATTTCTATTTTTTTATTTTTAGAGTTTTGCATTTTTGTGCACTTAGTTGATATATATCGCCGAAGCTTATTTATGTTTTACACGACCACAGTGGAAATAGGAATAACTGTCAGACTTGTCATCCCTGTACAGTACATGTTTGTTTCTGCTATGACGTCGGTTATTTTCCAACTGTATCTTCTGATAATTCCCCCTCGATTGGTCAACTGTTTATCTTATTAATTCAAAATTAGTGTCAAATCTTCAATGCAGGTAATAGGGCTTTCAAATTAAATGTAATATGATTTACTGAGCGCAACATAATGGACGTGTGTTGTGTCCGTCAAAATTCCAGAAGTTGATTAACAGTTAGCAAGACAAAAAGGCAATGACTCAACTTCTCCCTTCTTTAGATTGAGGGATTACAAATATTCATTACCGTCCTGTACAACTCAAGTTTCACTTCAATCACTTCAGACATGATTTTTGTTTTCAGAATGCTAGTAACTTAATTCACTGGGCGATTGTTTGTTAGGTGTACTCAATTGGTAATACCTTGGTCAAATTTTCCTCGTACAATTGGAAATTTTTTTCTGTCATGCACTTTTATAGTATTATACAATTACTTTTCAAACTAGCGGTTAATGTTAGTTAGTTGAGGTTGTACGCCCCAGTTTCTAACCAATTGGTTTAAGTCGAGCCGACCACGGCCCTTTTTCCAGTTGTGGCTCACTGGCTTGTTTTCCCTACTCCACTGCTTATGCTGAGCACCAAGCACAATGGCAGTAGGTTCCATTTTTAAAGTCTTCGGTATGACCCAGCCAGGATTCGAACCCTAGACCTTCCGGCTGCAAGTCGGATGCTCTAACCACTTGGCCACTTGGCGGTTAATGATCAACGGTTGGGCATATATTGCTTTTCCCCTTTGTTGGGAAATGAATTTCTATTTAGCCAAATTTCTCTTCTAGTAGCTTTCGATGCGCATTAAAAAGATCTCAAAAATCAGACTCTCACTAGTTTCAGGCTACATCAATCATTCTAATGACATAAAGACTTTATGAAGCTCTCTTGTGGGAAAGGAGAATGGATAATGTGAAGTTGAATGGGGACTTGAAACAACAGTTTTGCCCAAGTGTTACAGTTAGTAATAATGAGAATAATGACATAACCACATTTTTGCACATGGATCCCTCAAAAAGGAGTATTTTTTAACATTTCACCTGACTTTACCTCTTAACAATTGCCCACAACTTTGGCTATTCCTACAATTGTCACTTTCTTGTCACTAGTATGCTGCTAAGGAACAAGGCTTCATCCAGTAAAAAGAAGGGTTGGGTATAACTTCGAGCATTCAGCAGTTTGTGGAAGTGCTGCACCATTAGACCCCCTCCCCGGCTTATGATGAAATCATAAATGAGGTGAATGTTCTTTGTCTTCTTTGCTGTTTGCATACACCCATCCTACTAGCCACTCGTTCTGTTATTACTTTCAATACAAGGGCAATTATTATTGCATTCCTTGCCATCATTCATCCGATTCCCCTACCGGCCCACTGCATCATCAAATTAAATTCTTGTTAGTTCGATACAGTCCAGTGGTGGAGCGTCCACATAGTTAGGGGTCGTTCTTCCCCACAGGTCATAGTTCTGTAAGAATTAATTCAGGGACCCAATCCCTTGAGTAGAGTCCTGGCCACACAATTATGTCAACCGAATTGTTTTCTTTTCTTCCTACAATACCAGAGTCAGTAGAGAACACTGTTGGCAGTAAGTGGTGATTTTTGGACAAAGGTATAAATTCTTACAAGTGTTGTAGCATGGCTAAAAAGATTACATTTTTTATATGAATGAGTGATAAAGTATTATTGCTATCAATGATTGAAAAAAAGTTTACATTGGTCGAAAATGTAAAACAGAATTCGTTAAGTAGCATATGAGAAGAAACTACTCACATCCATCGGTCGGAATTCAACTCTCCACCCTACATTTAGTGCATTTTCCGGAAACTTGAATCGAACGGCTGGAAAGTTAGTGGACATCATATTCTGCCAAAAAAGAATATCTTGTACGTTTGAAAAAACATAGGTTTTACCGAGCTACATGCAAGATGAAATGTAACTTGCAAAACAAATACCAGTTTCAAGGGAAACGGGAAAGGTTGCAGTGTTTCCTCCAGTAGAAATTGAACTGCAAACAGCTGAACGGGTAATCAAAGTTTTGAGAAGCATTTGCGAGGTTACATTATTAAAGGGAAGTTGGAAACAAATTCTAAAAGAGCGACTGGGGGCATACTAGGTGAAACATGGGGGCGCAGCCCGGCTACTTGTTGGCTACGGTCTCGTTTTCTTCGCTATCGATCCAGAAACCTTGCTTTCTGTGCTGTACACTACACAAACCAAAAGAACCTTCAGTGTGGTATAAAGTCTACGTGAACTGTTCAGGCAGTGACTTACATATGACGCTCTATATATTTCCAAGGAGGCCCATTCTCCACTTGCAGCAACAGGACAACATCCAGCAAGATCCGGAGGGTATTGCTCCTGATAATCAGGATATACATTGCATGAGCCTTTCAACAACTGCAAAAAAAGATCTGGAAAACCAAAGAAGACCTTACGCGTATGACGTCTGACAGCAGAAGTGCTCCCTCGTTTGCAATGGAGGCAAGAGCGTATCATTCCAAGTTACACCAACAAATGCAGACAGCTGATTTGTGAACTAATCGCACGCCAGCGACAGTCTATTACGCGCAGTTGCGATGTCTACTGCGTGTGTACCACGTGCTTCACTGTTTTGCTTCCAAAATGACATCGCGTGACGTCAATGCATAAGGTCTATATGCTTCAATAATTAAACTGCATTATTGTATTCATACATGGACGGGAATCCTGGGTGAAGAGAGCGATACATTCCCACATTTCTTAGAGATAATTATGTTGACTTAGAGCCTTTTCGCACAGTACTTTTTTGCATTCAAATGCTTGTACCCCCTCCCCAACACATAATTTGTCACTCATGTCTCAGTCAGCTACTGTATTCATACCTCAAAGTGCCCGGTCTCGTCCTTGTCACTTTGGTGCAGTTTCTCTTTCATGCAATATATAGGATCTCGCACGAATATGTGTGCCATATAAGCTGCAAACCTGTCATCAACGCCTGTCAGGGAAAATATTGGAATCAAATTGTTACGTTGATTACATTGCGCAAGTCGACGTTATATTATTTCTAAAACAACTTAAAGTTAGTTGTGATCATAGGCGTAAGAAGCTCTTCTCGTATAGGGGCGGACTTCGCTTCGGACTACCGTCCTGGGAGGGGTTTAAGGTTCACCTCTCCCCCTTTAAAAAATTGTTATTCTGAGGGTACCTAGATGCAATTTGGTGCAATATATTGGGCAAATTTTAAGGAAAGTTATTGCTCAGCATTGTTTTGACATTTTTCACAGAGAGAACAAAAGAAGGGATTTCGTCCTTTAATGGAAGGGGAGGAAGCATATTTCCTCCCAGCCCCAATCCAGCCCCAGTCCTCAGTTTCCTCTGCCCGCTTCCTACGCCTATTTTTCTGATCATCTGAGACATAGCGTCTTTATTTGAACTATCGTTAGTATAGTTCATTATTTTGAATAAGACCACAGACAACCAATTTTTCCCTCGTGCACAGAGTACCATGTCCCAAGGTTTGATCAAATTTGTGCCCTCTGGAGAAATTATATTAGATGATACATCCAATGCTACGACAACATGGGCAATCAAGGCGGATCAAACCGTTCAATAGCAGACGCTTATTTGCACTAGTGCCGATGAAATATTTAGAGGTTGACGACACTAAACGAAGTATAAAATTTTTTTTTCAACCAGGGAGTTGTTAATAACAACTCCCTGCTTCACCATTGGTCATCCGGTACGTTTATTGAGGTCATAGGAAATGAAATAAATAAATGACACACAGCTGGTCAGATGACTTGTGTAACACAGTAATCAAGATCTCAAGTTGATAAGCAGTTTCTGTTATGATTTATAATCAGTTCTCTTTAAGCAACGTACCCTCATCCTTCAACTCCTGGTAGAATTCTTGGTCATACGGAAAGTAGATATCGTTGAACATCGAGTATGTTGAAGAGAGGTAACAGTTGATCCAGCCAAACCGAGACTTTGGGATAACAAATCTGTCCTCCTGCAGGGGCTGTCGGTACAAATTTAGTCAACATTTTCTATTTACAATTGGTAGAAGATCAGGACTATTTGTTAGATTAGAGCGCAGCTAGATTCACAAGTTCTACCACTAAACCAACTGAAATGGTAACAAGCAATAAGTGGTTACATTTTATGATATATATGTATATTTATATATATATATATATATATAGTCGCAACGTCACATCTACACTTCCGTATATATATATATATATATATATATATTGGTTCTGAAAAGAAGGTCTTAATTAATTATTATGAAATTGGCAGGTAATTAAGAGCAACAGTGTCAAACATATTTTTATGGTTACTAGTTTTTTCTTGCTTTTTTGAATAATGTAATAACTATATGGCGGTCCTTTTGTGGTTATAGCCATCTTGATTAACTTAAAGGGGGAAATGCAGTCCCCCCAATTTGAACTAGTGTGCCCTGTCATCCTAATTCAGGAATGGCTCCTATCAATCATGTGACAATATTTTTGTTACTTATTTGTTAAATTTTTGCCGAGAAACTCCTTGGTTTACCTTCCATATTCAATATTTTCATACAGAAATATAATGAGAGATACTTGTGAGCGAAATAAGAGGAGAAATGTAAGATTTAACAGATTTTTGTAAATGAACTTGGGGCGACTGCCATCTCCCTTTAATTCCCTGCATAAAATATTAAAACTAGAGTTTTGATTATGAAGCACAATTTTCAACAAAGATATTAAAGGAAAAAGAAATATTGCTTTCTAAGTAGGTACATATGATAAAGCAACAACTTATAAATAAGTCGCAGCAAACAACTTTATTGTAGCTTGTTCCGTTCTAGAGATATGGCTATTTATTGCAATGACATGGTGCCACCATAAGATGTCTTGGAGCAAGTCTATAATGTCCTATCAGAGCCACATTAGGCCAAATCTGTAATGTATATCTTTGTTTTCTTTAGACCATTTTTTCATTTTAGGAAATGAAATAAAAAAATTTGTGCATCCTTTCAAAAAATTTACAGGCTGAGGAGTAAATAGTTTAGGCAGAAACTTGAGAGTACCTATGGTATCAAAGAAATTATTGAGACATATTTTAAAGAACTACATAGCAAATGCATAATTTGTTGTAGCTCTATGACATCATAACAGACTTGCTACAAGTCATCATTTTTTGCAAATGGTGGCACACTATGGCAAGCACTTCACACCAATTTATGTTGGTGTACCCAAATGATTTGATGGTGTCCATTTATACGGCCGTAAAAGTTATATCGTAGTGTTGAACCATATATCGTGTAAAAATTTATGCCGTGGTGTCAATATTTGTTCGATCTAGCTTTATATTTGGCCGTACATAAGCGAATATGGAGTGACCAGATATTTGGCAGTGTCAACGTGAATATAGGGTACTGTTAAAATATTTGGCCGTTAAACGCGATTTCGTGTGCCAAAATATTTGGCCGAAGTAATGAGAACACAGACTGCCAAAATATTTGGACTGGCTTAATACTTAACAGCGTCAACACAAATATGGCGTTACAAAATAATTGGCGGTGTTAGTGCGAATACGGCGGTAACATGTACATGGTGGAATGTGGTAATATGTAGTGAAAACGAATATGGACTGACGGTAGCATGCACGTAACGGACCGGAGTAGGTATCCATGCCCTATTTCATGAAAATATAAGACTATGGGGTATGCAATCGAAAGGCTTTAAAACTCGACTTTTGCGAACTACCTGGGGGGGGGGGGGAGGCTGAAAAATTTCACATGATGTGGCTTAAGTGTAGTAATGAAAGAATTCAATTCAATTCAATTCGTGCACATGAACGAGAACGGAACGGTCATTAATGCTAATTGAGAAACGAATGACAGAATGACCTAGTGCACGTATTGTTTACGCGAAATTGTTACAGTA
>WURT03080346.1:0-13088 GCA_009936505.3 Holothuria glaberrima | reverse complement strand
TCTCTCTCTCTCTCTCTCTCTCTCTCTCTCTCTCTCTCTCTCTCTCTCTCTCTCTCTCTCTCTCTCTCTCTGACGTCAAGGAGTCTGTGAAAGAGATCAAGAGGACTCACTACCCAGCAAGGCAGGCTTACCCCGTGATAACTGCGTGGATGTGTTGACCAGAGACGAATGACGAGCCGTTAGTTGTTTTAGGGGACGCTGCCCCACGCTGCCACCACATTGCTTTACTGTGCCCGCTCCCCTAAATTTACCACTACTTCCTTGAGTTGACATCCAACCATTTCTAAATTAGCGGCAGTATCAAGAAATCATGATGTTTTTTGCACTGTGCTTCTTTCAATCTGGCCTTCAACTTCTTACCTAGATTGCCAGCGGTTTTAACTAGGAGATTCATTTGATCACTTAGGATTAAAAAAAATACTACACCCTAAATCTACCAAAAATTATGCATCATAGTCATGTTTTACGGAAGTATTTCCTTTTTCCTTTTCTCATTTTCCTTCTTTCTCTACACCTCGTTTTCTTAATTATTTGAGGGCGGGACATCTAAGAGGGAGATGACGGGCCTTCTAGACCCTTTTTATTCGTAAACACGGGATAATGTTCTCATGTGTCTGCACAGAAAATCCTCAGAAGTAGTTTCCTCGTTCAGCTAAACCAATGAGTTGTTACGGAACAGCTCCCTGGTTGAAATAGTGACAGGATGGCAAACGCTAATATTCCTAATATATCGAAATTTATTGTTTCCCTCTAATTAGAAATACAAAATATGGCGGTAGGGGCAGTTCCGACGAAAGGTTTAACCAGTCGTTCCACTTGAATTCTCTTGGTTGCCCGTTTATGCTAAAACACCTTTTTTCTGTTTTCAATCGTATCACAGTACTTTCTGAAATAAAGTACAATTGGTATGCAGCATTTATCGTGTAAAATGTCACTTAAATATTTTAGCGAAAAGAGAGGATGGAGATGTTCAACTGACATTTCGGTTTCACAGTAAGGTAGGACCCTAGGTTGGGTGAAGAGTGGCGACTGCGTACCTTTCTTAAATGTAAAACTCCTAACTGGACGATGGGTGCTACATTATAGTTTATATACAAAGGTTCTATTTAGTGAATGGTAATATTTTACGAATTTTGGTGATGGAACGACGGGAGAAGAGGTTTTCGTGGTATTGCCTCAACTTAACGGAAAAAAGATTTATCTTTTGATTTTGGGTTAATCAGGTACCTGAGTGTACTAAACGTTCAGTGTAATTGATTAGCCGCTTTACCCATGGCCAAACAACAGTTGACTGAGGCATTGTCCGTTACTTAAATTGTGTTGGTTGTGTGGGTTTTTCATCCTAGAGCTAGCAGTCAGGCCTATTTGTCAGTTACACTACAGTCACTATATTTCAGTTTGTTGTTTCACTAACGACTTAACAAACCATGCAAATTATAATTGATGCTGAGGTGCAATAATGGTGGCGCACGGATTACTGGACAGTCTGTAACCACCGACCCTAACAGAAGAGGGGTTTATCACGTGGGGGAAACAAATTACTTAGGGCAAGAAAAGACATAACATGAGATCTACACTACTCATCAATTATAGGCGAGTCAATAATTGTTTCGTTATAATTCGTGACGCATGTCGGACGGGCAACATGACAAAGTTTTGGGAAAATATTAATACAAGAGAGTACTGAAAATAAGAATGGGAAAATTGGAACTTACACACATAAGACACTTTACAACATGGAAAGAATAAGCTACATCTTTTCAACACAATATGTGTACAAGCTCTTAACCCCCATAATATGTACATCATTTTTGGTATTCTGAAAAGGCACATAGCAATCCAAAAAAAAAAAAGAGATCATTACCTTGCATGTACCTAACAATCGGATGTCAAAATTGAGTCACATGTTGTAAAGATACTCCATAAAAAGGGAATTAGATATGATAGTTGGAGTTGTGTGATCTTGCATAATGCATGGCCTACAGTGAATAATTCAAGGCGGGTTTTACTAGCGTTAAGATAGCTACTTAGAGAAAATTCATAGGCGAAGAAAATTTTTGAGTAATTTTAGTGTGGGGATGCCGTCCAATGCTTATTTTAACAAAACTGAAGTGCATGTCCTCGGAAGTAAGACTTTGTTTGACCCAGTCATTTAAGAGATACATGTTAATAGACTTTACAGTGATAATTCAAGGCAAACCATCCTACATGTTCACATGAACACACCATCTCCTCATTAGCATTGCACGAGCTTTGCTTTGAATGACATCAAGAACAACTTACCTTGTGAGAATGCAAGATCGTTACTGTAAAGTCCAAGCGGAAATTCGTGACACTATGTAACATTCAGTATACATTAAAAGCATTTGGTACATATATTGACCCACAATTTTGGACCAAATTGTTTGAACATGACATGTTTCATCCTCCACTACCACATGAATGCTACGGCTACAACTGAGACTATCATGTTATGCATTATATAAAGGAACGAAGTGTTCATGTGTTTTTTGAAAGGTTGTACTGTCAAATTAGTATTACCTTTTCCATATTGTTCTTGAGACTGTTGAGCAAATGGTTGGAACTGATATTCCGTGAAGTAGATCACACCACTATAAAATTCACTACAATTCATAGAATTTCCAATAGCGGCAGATGGGTACGATGGACTCCGGTTACTCCAAGAAAACAAATAACTGATACCTGAAAACAGTTAAGAACAGTTCAGGAACTCATTTTAAAGTGTATTGGAATCTGTATTTTCATTAGTCCAAGAAATAAAGTTATAATTTGCGTACTCAGTATGAATTTTCATGTTAAATATGTGTCAATCTGCAGTTTTCCAAACAAAATTAAGGATTTCGATAAGAGTTCTGGTCATTTTAGCACAGATTGGTATTTTAGAACAAACACTTCCTTCCTAATATGTAGAAGTATTTCTTAAAAAACAGTGAGACAAAATATCAACAAAAGGCAAATGCAAATATGCACTTGATGAGTGAAAATTTTACACTTCTCCCAAATTGAGACCACGTTAAGTAGAACAGACATATAACTCATTTATGACTTCGTCCTAGCCAGTCTAAAAATATTACCTAACTGCAAAGTATAATATACTTAAGTTAGGATAACACGCCATATTATTCACTTACTCATACATTAGTGTATATTTCACATGCTCATCAACTCCTGAAGTAAACTTTTCCAAACTGCAATTTTCTTCCTTAAATTTCTTATAGCTTCAAGAAGAATTATTTCATGTGCCAAAAAATGTAATTTAAACAGCAGCTTTAAAAGACACTGAACGACCATACCTCGACTTTTGGTACCGCTAATTTCAGTAATCTTGTAAGTCTTGCCATTTACGTTGAACTGTATTGTCACTGTGTAGGTAAAACCGTCATCGATCCATTCTAGATTAAAAAAGGCAATCTCGGAATCACAACTCCCAGTTTTTGAAGTAGCAGCAGCTGAAGATGGAATAGGGACCTCGGAGGCAAGCTTATAAAGGAAGGCAAGAAAACGACTGAATGACTTTAAGTTAGCAAAATGTGCCTTCAAGAGAGTATGAATCATTTTGCAAAAGATGCAAAAGACGTAGCAAAGTCTTCACGGTTCTTTTAGGAGGAAGTATTTTCTATGGAAGACACTTTAAACAGCTAGGGTATTGTCAGTGTCCGTGTTGATGGCTTCACGAGATGAGAATATCGAGTCCCTTTAGAAATGAAAAGATATACCTACTGCCCGTTCGTGAAAAATGACATCTAGCTAGTTCCGATTATCTAAAATGAATCTTTCTATGAGAACATTGTTCAAATGCGAACTTTGATAGGTGATTGTTAGTAGCCTTTACAGATTGCTCATCGACAAAAACAATGAACAGAATTTGGTAATCACTATACCTGAACGGTTGCATTCATCGCCATCAGCATGTGTATTTTGTTATTTTCATCTGTTACGGTCCATTGAGGAATGCTACCTGAGGGTGTCGCAACCAAATAAGGATGGTTTGAGAGTTCCAGTGTCTTAGCATCCTTCGCAAGGAGAGCACATGACTGATCGAAAGTGTAAAGGGCTACCAAATAAACAGTACTGCTGATCAAAGTCTTTACCTAGTGTTAATATTTCATGCCGAAGATATATAGACTTAGACGCTACAGCTAATTATACACTCACAGTAATGGTAAATACTCAAAATAAGTACTAATTTTATTGTGAATGATTCTCAACTTTCCTTTCCTAAATTTTCCAAAAGGTTTTATTTCATTTACAGGCAGTTTGCAGTATGTTTTGGGCTTTGCATGCTCGTATGGCGACGAAGTACAATTCACTCTTCCTGTTCAGTCCATCTCTCGGTAACAAGATGAGAACATTTAAGTTACTTAGATTCAAAAAGTAAATCGAGAAATAATGTAGAAACGTCAGGAATTTTTAAAATTTCACGAAATGTCATTGGTCTACTCCAAGCTCACCAAACAAGGCATTTGTGTGCAGAAATATAAACGTTGATGTTTATTCTTTTAGTTTTAAATGGTACTTTGATTTGAATGATTTGTTGCAGAATGCTGTTTGATCGCCGGTCTGGGGGAGGGGTCTAAGGGAAAGGGTGTCCCCCTAAGGGAGGAGGTGTCCCCTCCCCTTTGAAAATTTTTGAAAAATTGGGTGTCCTTACATGCAATTTGGTACCACATATGCTACCACTTCAAGTAAAATTTTTCTGTTAAATTTTTTTACCAATTTTAGGTACTAAAAAAAACACGGTATTAGTGAGGGGGCCCGTAGCTCAATGGCCACTAAATATGAGACATAATGGTCATGAGATGGAATGGAAATCGTGACGCATTCGCGCGAAGTGCGCCGAATTTTTCGTTAAATTAGATTTCCATGACAAAACCTGCATTCTGAATCTGCATCGAGACACTTTTAATTGCCGAAATAACATACATGGCACTCAAAAAGCTAGTCTGTACCTAGTAATTCGTAAACAGATTTGGACTTTTGCTGCCGTGCTTCTCTGGAAGTTGCTATCGGAAGATATCGATAATGAGAACAACATTGTGGTAGGTTTGAGGCGCGCGAAGCACGCGAAAATTTTGATAGTTTGCGAGAGATTTGCGAAGATTCTGATAGTTTGAGAAACAATTGTGACAGAAAATAATTACCATAGATCCACCACTCGGTCGAAACACACCTCTTCCTACCCCCTACAGAAATCTATAGCTTAAACGCCTTTTGGGATCATTTTAAATTTTTCAGCATTTTTCGATTGGGGGCACGCGCCCCCATGCCCCCTGTGCTAGCGCCACTGATGCTATGAACTCTCTGTAAACTGGACAAAGGCCTAGACAGACTGTCTATAGTTCAGCACTAAAAGATCTAAATGTAAATAGTAAAATTTTTGTTTCCAGCACTAGTATAATAGGCCCTTACCACAGGATAGTTTGGTGATCGTCCTGCAACCCTGCCATATTCTCCCTGCCACACACACATAGGTCTACCTTTAATTTCAGATTCCTGTAGTAAGTTTCAGATTCCTACATATGAGCTTCTGGGCCCTTTCATATTCTGTCCACATTGTCAATATTTATCTTTCTCTCATAAAGCATTCCTGGTTATATCAATTTCCTATCGCTCCTAACTGTGCGCACGTGAAAGCATCCTCTTCCTCACACAACCATGCATAGGACTGTTACCGTACAACCCTAACTTTCCTTCGCCCTTACTCCTAAACCACACAACCGATTGCCTTGTATAAACCAGATTCTGAAAGCTTAATCTTTTGTCCTTACTGTGATGTATATCTTTTTCACCATCTAAATTTCTTTTAACCGTCACTTTTGACTTAAAGAAACTGTCTCTAATGTTTTGTCTTGCTACAGGCTCAGTGCGTTTGATACGATAAAATGCCTGTTGAAAAGTCTCCTCAAACCCCCTTTGCAGATTACGTGATTGCTTCGCTTTAAAGTCTTCTATCAAACTTGTAGAAAACGGATAATTCAAGAAGACACTATAAGCTCTACAGTGATGCTAAATTCGATACTGTGAGGTACATTGTAGCCCCGTCAAAATGACGAAGAAGTCCAAGCACTTTACAAAATCGAATCACTTTGAGGTATCTAACCACCACTTGTCCTCGCTACACAGATTACGTGTGGTAATCTTTGCGAGATATAGCGGCCAGCTACCTGACACACAACATTCTTAGCTAAAAGTTGGATCAAAAAGCTATCAAATTGTTGTTGAAGAGTAGGGAATAAATAATTGAACCTTTTAAATATTTTTTGGTCAAAATTCTAGCCAAATACACTTCCTTTGGGCTGAGGCAAGGAAAGGGAGATCTGTGTTACGTCTATCAAAGGCACGTGTTACAGCAGCAAAAAGGAGAAATTGGCATCGCGCATTTTACAATAAGGGGGTTTTCTTTAACTGGAAGCACATTGAGTACTTATACAAATCTTTCACTTGAGTAGAAAAAGCCTTTCTGTGTTTGATGTACATTTTTTGTATAAAAAGATGTTGTTTCTAAGAGTTTAAGCATATGACTTTATCAACCAATTGAGTCAAAACGTAGCGAGCCTCTTTTGGCAAAACTTGTTGTTTGAATGGAATAGCCTACACACAGGTTTACGGGGAATCTCCGCGGCCTTGTGTAACCTTCGGAGAGGTGTGAACGAGTCGTCAAGGTAGTTCAAATCAGCCTCTATTTTTTCTGCTGAATACGGGTAGAATCGTTGAAAAGAAATTGATATGTTAGGGCCCGTTGATTACATAAATTCAAATGGAGTAGCCCCGATCACAGAATCCAAACTGTTCCATCTTGACAGGTACACCGTATAGGTCAGACAAATGTTTGCCGCAATAAAACTTTATGCTTTTTACAATGCATAGGAACTGTACTCGATAAACTGACTGTCAAAAAGTCTGGAGTGTAGCCTATCTTGTAATGTTTCCTGTTAAGTCCCTAGCTGTAAGCCACGGTTATCAGATATTTTATTAAATAGATACGGTGAATGTAACACCCTATCTCACCTGCGAATATCCAACATGGGCGCGAGACATCCTCCCCCGCCCGACCAATTGTTGTTCGTAATTTAAACGCTGTACGGGCACTCATGGACACTAAATAAAACACTGTTGTAGTTGTTTCAAAAGAAACTCGTTTGATCATAAACGAAAGTATAAATTTGCAGATAAACTTTTAATTAAAGGATAAAATGTGTTATTTAAATTTCACTTTTTTTTTCTAGACTAATAATCATACAAGCATGCAATGAGATTACAACAAGGAGAAGGACTGAGGAGCATTTTTTCTCATCAGTCCCCCTTTAGTAAAGAATACGCCGGGTCTTAGGAAGCAAATCGGTTTAGGGTCACCTTCCCTCTCAGAAGCTAAGCCTACGTCATTTATAAAACAACCCAAAGGCTACAGCGCAAAAGTTTGTTCTAGTTGTGCAACCCTTACCCCTAACCATCCAAAATGATTTTGCATGACTATTTCTAGAAACAAATTTGCTTGAAGCTTGAAAACTACAATATAGATGAGGGCAGTTCTGCTGCGTACTTGGCACTAGTGAAGTTTGCCTTAGTGTCGTGAAATACTCCTTCTCCCTCTTCTTTGAAGACAATATTTGCTTTCTTGCCTCAAAGAATCACTTCCTTCCTGTTTACCATCAATCCTCCTTTGTTCATAGTCAGAGCTGCAAACAGCCGTAACAACCGCAGACTTCCTCTAGTCCGGTTCTCAAATAGAAACTTCCTGCGACAGCTAGGCGTTACGTAATCAAATTTACAGGCGTATCCTAAGTTTGATTTGATGCAACTCTGATTGGACATTTCGAGAAAGTAACTTTAAATATTTATATTTTTGTGTCCAAGAACTGAAGTGACCAATCAGTAGTTTAGAGGGAACTGTCAATCTCAAAGTAGCCTCTTGAATGTTTCAAGTAAGTTTCTGACATCTCGACACTTCGATGCCGACTTCCATTTAGTAAACATCAAGTATTCTCTATCGTAATGATTTTTGCTGGCAACTAGATTTGTTTTCAACTGATGTTAATCAATAGAGAATCGTTAATAAAATGACTTGAATCAGAATTGATGTCTTTCTCGTATATTTTTGGAGAAGTTTTGTGAGCAGCCGAGGCGTGGCGCGAACCCAACACAACATTAGTACTCTTGTTTTAAACATGGAGCTACTTCCCGGACAGGAGAAGAAAGTTAGACTTAAATTTATGCTAATCCAATTAGACCCATACATGCGTGAAGAGATAATAATGTAATGATCGACGATGAGACTTTCCGCATTTAAGTTATTTTGTCTGGCACTTACACGTCTAGTAGTTGATAACCTCATTCATTTCTACTGATACCCTAACAAATGGACTAAGTAGAACAATCATTTGATGCTGAGGAAGCCACCGACAGCTATAGTGAAAGAGAAATGCTAAGTAAAAATTCAAAACGACTATTATTGTTTCGTTAGAATAGATGCTGGTGCTAGGAGTAATGGTAATGTCATATGCAAATAACCAGACTAGTTACGTGTCTATACTTTGCAGTTTAATTTTGATCAATTAACATGTAATTGCTCAAATTGTAAATGGTTTATACAAATTCAGCGTTTAACAAGGAATCAAAGCAACGCATATGAATAAGCGAAGATACGCGACAAAAAGAACCGTTTAATTTTCATCTAAAGAAACTTGCAAATCAAGATTTAGAGATGTACTCTCCAAAATGTAGCCGACGACATGTACTTATTGTGTTTAATTTCTAACACCTTTTAACGTTAAGCTTATTGATCTCCAATAAAGTAAAGGGAGAGGGATCAGTGGTGTTAACTAGATTTTTTAGTTTGACCATTGCGGTATGATCTTGGTCTTCAAAGAGATATGTGAAGTTTCTTCTAGTTTCTTCTCTTTAATAATGTCCAAGTATTAAATTCTTGTTTCAAAATGAACGACTCCTTACATGTTTACGATTACATTAACTGTAACGTGGTTCAATATTTGTTTTGTGCACACGTTAAGCATCATAAAAGTAGGGTCTACCCTTTAGACCGGAAGGTATTTAACATACTGATAAATATGTTAATTGATGAGGTGGTGTATTGTCAATATTTAGCTTTACCAACGAAGCAAGAATATAAGTATGTATGTAGTAGTTAAATAAGTATGTATATAGTAGGTAAATTACATTTCACTGAAGTAGTTCACCTTAAATCACAGTCTATAAGGTGCTTCCTTTTGAAAGTCATCATCAACAGAGCTAATAAATACAACCACACGTCAGTGCATCCCTAAGACTTTCATAAGTGGCATCTTTACGGTGTTCAAAGATGGGCGGTAGGCGTTATTCCAAAATTATCATGGTACATACTCCAGTTGTTCATGCACTGCTACAAAATTTTTTACTGTTGCCGTCTACACGAGTAGATCAAAATGGCCGCTCCCGGAAGTTCCCTATTTTGATATTGGTAACAATTCAAGCATTAGTGGAAATCCCAGGGGATGGAGGATACGTCCCTCACTGATTACACAAGAAGATTGCCCACACATGTATTCCACCAGATTGTCTTATATTACAAAACAGTACGCTTGGAATTATTTCTTTTAGCTCTCAGATTTATAACTTATGAATTAAAGTAACTAAATCCTGACTGAGAATCAATGTCTTCAAAAGTTTTCGACGTATTTTCCTTATAATTACATTTCACCTAAAGCGAGATATATTTTCAAAGCCCCATTTAATTCTTATCACCACCTATCCTCTGGAGCCACAACCCGAGCGTATCTGCCAGTCTGCGGGGGAAAGCTGTCGACGGTTTGAACTGAGAAGGATAGTACCAATAAAAGAATGCTGAAAGGGCAGGGTGAATAAAAGAAGAAACTTTCCAATTCATTTGCTATACTAGCATCCAAATTCCTCACCCAAAATGCTGATGCATCTTCAAATCTATTGATTTAAATACTGAAACAGAAATTAATCTATACCAACATTCTATTCCTTGGTCTACCTAGTGTTCGTTCAAGTTTATTTAAAATAGTGAAATGACTAACCCCTTCTTTTCTACGTGTGATACAATTATGCTCACAGACATTCTAAAGTTTAATTCCATTTGTCTTCTCTGAGTAGTACTTGAATGAACCGGTTCACTTTAGCCTCCCTTTTACGGGTGAGCGAACAACGTTTGTGCCGTGACACATAACTTTATATCCACCATTCCCCACAAGCCTCCCAAATAATCAAATTAGCGTAGCGTTCTACATTGCCTAACAAAAGTAATAGTAAAGTTATCATTTTTGTAGTCTATTTAGGGTGCAGCCAATGTCTTTAAGAAATAGTTAAACGTTTCCTGCTAATGCTCAGAATTTGTAAATACCTCACTGATACCGTGTTCTTCGTCCCTGGCCCCACGAAAGATTTATCCTGATCCCATTAACATTAGAACAATGATCAAATTATTATTTGTGTGATCTCTCTAGTGCACATCCAGTGTTCTTGAGGAACATTTGAAAGCTTCATTCTAATACCCACGATTTTGTAAATACCTCACTACTTCCGGGGGATTTGCCCCGGAAATCCTGCGGGGCGTTGCAGCTGTGACTAACCAGGGGCTTTAAGTCCCTAGATCCTCTCGCTGTCAAGGGATTGCCTCGCGCTCCAGACATGCCTTGAGATCCCTGGCTCGTCCTATTTCACCCAGGTCTCAAAATGAATTTCGGCTAATGAATCCAAACTGGTGTTGGCGTTTTGTTAAGAGTTTAGTGTTGCGTACATTAAGGTATCGACCAAATATGGACTATATTTATCAAAATTCATTTTTTACTCAACTTCATGCAATGCTTTACTTAACCTACGCTTGATGACCTTCGCTTGGCATTTAGGGTTTTTAGCACTAAAAGGAAGCATCAACCGAATACAATGGGAAATCGAACAAGCCAACCATATTTTTAACTTTGAACATAATAACCTTCAAATGCCTTCCACTTTCCCGGTATTAAATGACGGTTATATCTACTAGATTTAAAAAATAGTTACATGCAGTCACAAATTTTTCTAACCTACATATTTTAAACCTATATGAGTCCCAATCACCTTCAAATGATCTTCAATTTTTCTGCACCAATTGCAGCTTCAATGCAACACATCTTACGAATGCGGAACTGCACAAACCTTTGGTTTTTTGGCCCTTGACTACAACTGATGATCCGAATGGCATTTAATACTTCAACCATCACAAAGTGATTTATACCACCGAGTTGTAAGGTAGTGCAAGGAATGGACGAAGAGTATCTTATCATTTCAACTATTGGCACAATACTTAAGTTAACGAGGCCTTGCGCTGCACTTTGATCGAATGCATCAATTCAGATTGACATAGGCTTAAATGAGTGTCACATGTTTAGTTGTTGTTAGCAGTATATTACAGAATTATATATATATATATATATAATATATATAGAATTAGCTTTGAACGCAACGCTTGTGGTAAATTTTGCAGCAAACTGAATAGACTTGAACAAGTTCAGTATTAACCCCAAAAAAGATTCGCGGATTTGATTTCAACATTGTACTAACCAGGGGCGTAGCCAGTTTCTTGTGTGAGGGGGCAAAATGGACTCATCGCCCCCATTCTTGACCGCCGTCCTGGGGGAGGGGTGTAAGGGGAGGGGGACCCCTCCCCCTTTTGAAAATTTTTTGCTGTCTCGAAGGCCTTAGATGCAAAATGGTGCTATATTTTGTTTCTTTTTATACTAGATCCCAGTGTTCTCCACTAGGGGTTAAAGAGGGGGGACCCGCCCTGTGAGTGAAAATGGCCACCACTCAAAAATAGTTAACGCCCTAAAAAAATCCACCTTCCATTTTCAAGTCCATATTACTTCATAACACATATACAAGTCAGTAGGAAGGAAAACTTTCTCATCCCTCCACGGGTGGCGCCAGGATTTGCCCGGGGGGGCAGACTCCATACCGTGCCGTTGCGAGGCATATATATGGCATAAAATTTGTGTATGCTAGAGGAAAATAGTTCCGCGCTGATTTAATATTTTTCCCGGAATTTAAACCGTGGAAAAGTGCGCAAAGCGCGCGAAATTTTTTTGGGTAAGCCTACACAAAAAAGAATCTGTACTTATTTAAAGATTACTGTATATAAGTCAATCGTTCGAGCAGTTGGTCCCTATCGGGCACAACTTACATTGTACTTCCCTCCTCGATTCACTAGCCGTACCGCACGACAGACACAAGAGAACATTAACTAAGTTTAGCGAAATGAGATGAATTTCCCGACATCTACATAAATCCATGAATTCTACTTATTAAGTTACTTGAAAAGGTGGAAAGGGTTTGTACTTTATTAGCTATAAGTAACGGAACTGAGGAAGAGTGGGCAAAGGGTACCGAAAATTTTGGGTTTTATCTCAGAAATGACCCTTTGGAAAGCCAAAATTAGTAAACCGACCATGGGTGGCGACAGAATTTTCCCGACAGCGGGCCGGGTCATACCAGCAACCCTAATTTTCAGCCCCTATTTTGAGGGGGTGGTGAGAAGGGAATATAAATGAGTCTACTCATCTCATGCTTTTGCAGGGCATATTTTGCATAATATCACTTAATAATTAATAATAATTGGTCAAAAAAGGGGAAAAGATGGGGTAAATTTCGATTAAAAGTCTAGACAAAGGCAAATGCGGGAATCAAGTCAAAAATTCCTGTATAGGTTACTTTCCTTGAGAAACCCCAAAATGAGAGAAGGATCTGTGTGCTCAAATAATGTCTTCAGGTTTGGCGCAGTGTAGTACTTCTAACGAATATGGGAGTATTCATAACAGTCAACGAGAATGTGACCGACGGTGACAACACAATCACAGGGGATGCAAAAAGGTCCCTCATCCCCGTGTAACTAAATAGGCATGGGTAAGGTAATTGTGACCGATGCGAGCTCTAGTTAGAACTATGTCGTCTCTCCGTTTACTGTGGGATGCATTACCCCTAGTCCCGACCATTGGTTGCATTAGAAAAATCCGCCCCTTGAAACTGGGCGTCATGACTTGGCCGATAGCGTCACGACTTGGCCGATTTTTTAA
>WURT03080335.1:0-13090 GCA_009936505.3 Holothuria glaberrima | reverse complement strand
TTACAAGCAGGTGTCACATACGCACACACACATACACACACACGACATCACCATCGCATAGATTCCTTGCCTGCCTTCGGCAAGGAATCAAAAACTAAAAATGCGAGCTCCCTTTTCATCATTGTTTCGTCTTTTCTATTTTTTTTTTTTTCTTTTTTTTTTTCTTTCTGGTATGCTCTGCCTGAAAGGACTATGTAGTATTGCATCATAAGTCTCAGACAAAGATTAGCCAGGTCTAAACTTGATACCTAGGGTTAAATTATAACTTAAATAAGCAATCTTGCTTCTCACAGACATTGTATGGTACATAACACAGTGTGTCCATGTACTTTCTTATGTGTAAAGCATTCATATAGCCAGGGAGCTGTCACTATAGCCACTGTTTTTACTGTTAAAATAGCTGAAGGGCTCAAAGTGTTCATACAGTAAGTAGACATGTTATTAACTGTTCTTATAACAAAAACACTGAATTATCAAAACAGGCAGAGAGATGCCATAATCCAGACAAACCATGATGTAAGTATATGTAGAACTGGCCACTTGTTCTTCTGTAATATAATAATGTAAACTTCTGATGCTCTCAGCCAAGTGTCACTTATTGCAAGTCCGTTTTGAAGATTTTTTACAATTTTGGTACTTTTAAACATAGCTGATTGGCTGAGTGGCCAGGCCTAGGCAATGTCTAGGAGAATGTAGACCTGCTTTGTCAATATAACTGGGGAAAATGAACCCAATACAGTGCCCCTCTGCCCCTTCCCATATACCTAATGGGTTGCGTACTCAATAAAAGCCAGTGTTTATTCTTAGACCAAGAAATTTCCTGTTTACCTTCCTCAGTACAACAACCCACAGAAACATTTGGGTCATCAAAACTGAATACTGGTGCAGTAACAAAGATTTTCTCTTAGTCAAATACAGGACACTAAGATCCACTCACTTGACATCACATAGTTAGTTAGATGAGGTTTTATGGCTCAGTGTCTAATCAATCGGTTTAAGTCAGGCTAGCCACTGCCTTTTTTCCAGTTGTGGCTCACTGGCTTGTCTTGCCTACTCCACTGCTTGTGCTGAGCACCAAGCATCACATAATCACTCAGCTTAGGTAAATTTTACACTTATAGGTAGCAAAAACAGTTTGAACCAATGACTAAAGACTTATGAAAAGGACTGAAAATGTGAATACCATAATTTTCTTTCTGGTAACTTCCCATGTACTGAGAGAATTGTTGACAACATGCAAAAACTAATGATTCAAGTCCAGGATCTTCACAACAGTGCTATTCAAACAACCAAAACAATAACAGTTGCTCTCATGTATGTATGGTAATTTTTTACATAATTGAGAAGAACCTCTTAAGGAAATTAAACTTTGCATATTGTAAATTCAATGTTTACCTTCCTGATGAGTCCTTGGATAATCTGGCCAGCAGATTTCTTTAAAGTGTGTTCAGCAGTGCTCAGTTTCTGGGTGATATCCCTCAAGTGTTTCATCATTCGTTCATCTTTGAAATCATATGCAAAAGTCTCTGTCCACTCACTGTAAAGAAAATCATAACAAATACATCTCACTAGCAACATGAACCATGAAGACTAATTGTGAATAAACAAATATATCTTTCATAACCATTAGATGAAAAATTAATAATAATGCTTAATACACACAGGTCTTGCAGACATTTCTTAGAGAGAAAGCATCACATGAGACCTAAACAATTTCTCCTCGTTAAAAAAATCATGTTCCTATCTTATTTGGTTGTAAAGATGTTGCTACTTATCTTCACAAGGATGCTCCTTTTTTACACTTGTGCCAAGTTTTGATGTATTTTAAGGTCACTTTCTAACCACATGTTATGTTTTCCTGTTTTTCTTTTTAATTTGTTTCATTTTCATGATTTCAAAAATGTACAGAATGAGTACTGCCTTTTTGAGATCTGATACTAACAAATGTGCCCTACCATGTGTAAAGGTGAACAAAATAGAAACAAAATTCAAGAGATATCAAAGTGAGCTAGCAGAGTTGTAACAAAGTCACTCATTTCTTGGCAAGTCAAGTCAACTACAGCTATTTTAGGGGCTCGAGTCAAGTCATCGACTCGAGTCACTGTTATTTCAATACGGGAAATTTCACAGAATGTTTCAATTCAGGTAGTGTTGGAAGGTTCTGATTCGAGTCGTGACTTGATTACAACTCTGCAAAATAGTACTGTTACCAGTCCAGTCTGGAAACTACTTCTTTGAAAATTATTAGATTAAATATTTAATTACAGCAAAAAAGATATGCAGATAAAATCTTTTGCAATGACCTGAAAATTTTGCTGTATTTTTGTGTACATTACTGAAATATCTTTCTTTCCCTCTCCATTAACTCTGCGAGCAAACACATGCAAACTACTAAATAAAAACTAGGATATTTTAACCACTGAAACATTACCTCAACAGTTGCATGAAATTAGCCCCAAATTTGATAAGTGATGTCCTGTCTATGTGAGAACTGTTGAGTCTCTGTTGTCTGATGCAAGTCTGAAAGAGATTTTCATATATAAAAAGTAGATGGTGTATTTTACCTAGTGCTTTTTTTCTACTCCTATCGGTGCTATACATAATACCATCCCATCATATGGATAGGATGAACATATGACATATAATCTGTTGCTGTAGTGGAGTTGATAGATTTAGGCAAAACTTAAGGAGGGGCAGGGAGGAGGGACATCTTACTGCAACTAAGAGAATCATTGAAACAAAAACATTGTTAGTCATCTGATTTCTAACCTATTGCTGCAGAAAGATGAATTTATGCATACAAATGCTACAAAATAATTATCCAGCTAAAATGTCTCCAGGCATGGAAGTAAAATTACATACACAAGATAAAATGACATAAAGGGAGAAAAGAATTCTAAAGTTACCTGACATATTTCATGCAGCAGTTGGTGGGGTTTAATGAACAGTCTTGAACTCAGGAGGAAGGCAAAGATGAAGGTCCTCTGAAGAAGAATAAAAAGAAATTGATGAGATGTTTCTTATATGAAATTAACACAATTTTCAAGATTTCATTTTGACCCCACTCCCTTTCTACACCTTTCTACACCACTGCATTAGAGCTTTGCATTTAGCGTTACCCCACATTCTACCATACAATAGGTATATGTAGAGTCAGATCATTTCAAAATGATGACCAGGCCTGTAGACAACATTGCAATTAAGACCACTGTATATACTGTATGAAGAGTAGGAGACATACAGATACTTAAGTAAATGGAAAAATATTCATTATTCAACATTCCATACTGTAAGTTGTTCTTCTATAGGGGATGGGGTGGCCCCAGGATTTGTCCAATGAGTGGGGGGGGGGGCTCCCTGATGTGAGGTTAGCAACTGGAAGTCCAACCGAAGTTGATACTGTAAGTTTCTGTAGGGATGGAGAACCCCAAAGATTTTGGCCTTTCTTCTTAAAAAGAGTTTGGAAATTAGGGTTTTTATTGCACAAAATTTCAAAATTATGGGTTATAATTAATGGGGAATTCGAAAAGTTTTGGTTTTTTTATTGAAGAATCAGCTCTCCTAGAGACAATAAGCAAGAAAACTGTTAAGGCTGATAAGTCCTCATCAGGAAATGGGCCCACATAAACTAAAGGTACTCATTACCTCAAACCTACCCCCCCCCCTATCCTTCCCATCCCCACCCTTGTCCTAATATGGTTGTACAGGTGTAAGTACTTCATGTCTGTTTTCCAAGGAAAATTTTACTGGATGGTATGCTGGACAATGGGCAAAGGCATTGATCAGATGCCTTTTTCTTTCTGTGAGATAACTTATAAGGGCCTACTGCCATGCAGGATTGCCTCTGGGTGTTGATATTATTTCACTTGGGGTAATACGCAGTATGCTACACCTTTGATTGTGATTGTCTAAATATTGGCCCATAGTATAGAAACACAGTACTATTTCTGGCAATTTAAATGCTGGTTGATCAATTATTTCAAGCATTGTTCTAAAGTGCAACACAAAGCAGTGATCATACTGTATCCTTACTGGGGTAAAAATTTCCATGGCCAAGACATGGAGTACTACAGTCATTTCCAAGGTAAAATTTTCACTGTCAAACCACACTCTTTACAGATGGCCTAGCCTATCTAACACACTACAGCTATCCACACACACCCCCACTGCACTTCAGAATTTGTCAAATAGCAACTCCTTACCAAATCTGCAAACTGACAACCATATGACATAGCAATCCTCCCTGCTTCCTTGTGAAAACAGTAATTGATAAAGGAGAGTAACCTCACTGTGACCTAAAATGGAGAATCTGCAATTTTATACCCTGTTAGCTGGGAGCAATTATCAGAGGACAATATATTGCAACATGAGCACAGTGGGAACAGGTGAACCTCAAGTCCAGCTACCATGTATCTATCCTAAAGTACTGTATGTCTTTGCATACCTACATGTGTCAAACATCAAAATAATGGACATAAAAATTGAGCACAACTTTGTTAGCGATTTAATGGTGTGCAGTAAAGTTTCTGAAGTTTGAAATCAATGTCTTCACTAACAAGGACTAAAGGTAATTGATACTGGCTTTAGGTTGGACTAAAGGCAATTACTGGCTTTAAGTTGGAATTATATTCCAAAAGACAAGAGAAAGTTAGTACATAATTTATAGTTGCCAATACTGAATATTCTACACACAGTGGCAACTATTGCATAGTCTATAAGGGTGGTGCTCACTTGTATACAGGGAGGAAAAGAGAAGGGGGAGGGCAGGAGTAGGAGGAAGAATCGGTTTCCTAAATACCACGTAGTTTGGCATTTGAGGAGAGGTAAGTAGAATACCCTTCATTCCCAACATTTGAATTATTTGCCAATAATTATCATGATACAAGGGAACTTTGCCTCTTTAATGGAGAGCAGCAACTTGACATGGTTGCAACTCTATGTACTGACATCTCTTTGTTCCAACACCAGCAACCCCTATATTCTAACATTAAACTTGCTTCAATCTAGCCCATATTCTAACACTGACCTCCTAGTAGACTTGGTGTCAGAATATAGAAACTTCAGATCAGAGAGCATGTCCCTACTTGGTTTCTCTATCCAGCTCTATATACTGTACACATCATGTACTACCACATGCATGCATGGCAACCATATTCATGTACAAAAAAGCAAAACTTCTTGAAAATTAGTTTGGCCATGGGTCCATACATTCCCCTGCTCCCACCCTTTCCCAATATCAGGCATAGAGGCCAATTGGTACAGTCCATCCATCTGAATGCAATACACAGTGTACTCACATCTGGGTAGTATTCTGCTGTTGGTACCAAGTGTTGTATGCAGGCTTCCAGGGTACCTGACACCAAGTTTCCATTTTCATACACCAGTGCCTACCAGCAAAAGATAACAAGTGACACAATGTGAGATATCATACTAATTAAAATCTACAGCAGCATTGTTACACAGACGCAGGGTAAGTGCATACTATACAAAAAATAAGAAGTGATATTTCAACCGTACTGTGTAATATCTTAATTCAGTCTTGATAAGGGTTGAAAGTGAACACTATACATACAAAAGAAGTGATATTTCAACCATACTATATAATATCTTTTCAGTCTTGATATGGGTTGAAAGTGAACACTATAGCCTATGTGATATTTCAACCATGCTGCATATCTTTTTAGTCTTGATATGGGTGTAAAAGAACACCCATTTCACATGAAATGAAAATTAGTCACTCTCTAAAAATATCTAAGAATCTATTTTCCAGTTTTTCACATCAACTGTTGGAGGTGCTGTACATAGTCACCCTAGTGCTAATGAAATACTGTATGTTGGAGATGTTCTACACATTGATTATCATGCTAATGAAATAGGCTATAACCAATTTGTAACTGCTGACCCAATGACACCACTAGCCAAGATGTGGAAACAAGGGCATCCCTTAGCTTTACTGCTGGGTCAGTTGGGGTGGTGGCCGTGTATTGTGTATGTTATTTGAAAAGTCAATGGAATGGATTAGATATACAGACAGGGTCTTTTGCTAAATCTCTACCACTTCCTGCTACCAATGTATGTAGGAGAACACTCTGCGTTAAGTATATACTGAAAGAGAGACTTTGAAAGGAAACAAAAACTGACTCATACTGTAAGCTTGAAAGTAATTGAAACACCTCCATGAACAAATAGACATCCAAGAAAGTCCAGAAAGGATGGGGTTTAACTCAACTCAAATGGAAAAATTACCTTGACTGTTTAACCAGACATTGACAAGTGTGTTAACAGAAAAGCAAACATGGAGGAGGAAGATTTAGACTGTATGGTGCCCTATGTAGAAAGGGTTCCCATGCTGCTACAGTATTAGTTTTCGCAAGATGATTATTGCAGGCAATAATGGTATACACATAAATAGGAGGTAAGGAGGAGAGAAATATACTACATTAACTACACACAATGTACCACTTTTTGTCTCTTTCAGAGAACAGTTTTACTTGATACAGTTCAGTAGATCCTCCAACCAGAATTATAGTATTACCTTAGAAAATAGCTTGGAACCACAGTTGATATTGACATGGTGGAATATCAAAGCACAACCACCAAGTTGTGGTATCCATGGTGATCTCCTATGACTAAGAGTAGCAGTAAGACAACCCTTTCCTGTCAGTTCCAGACTGTGGTTTGAATTTATTTGCTGGAATAACCCATTACCTTTCATTATATGATCAGAGTAACCACACCAAAGGAAATCTGTAGGAGATGAAATGAAGACACACCAGGGAGTTGCTATCTGGTCACACCATGGAAGTACTACCATGGTCACACTAATATAATATCTGCCTTTTGTTTTCAAGTTAACTAATCACCTTATGATGTAATGAAAGAAAAATTCTGTACTATTGTATGGAGTTGCAGAAATCAGACATGAACAATTAGTGGGACACATTCACAATTCTCCTCACACTCCAGAAAATACCTTAATGCTTGAATGTTTACAAGTAATGCATTCAGTGTATAATCAACAAATAGCACTATACAAACATTAAAGGGAAATATTGCGTTTCTCTGACTTTCTATTGAATCTATCCTGTTTTACATACGATCAGGTCCCTTTCGATGAAAGAGGGCTAACAGGGAAAAAATTCCTGGCTGGTGTGCACTAATCAACAAGTAACTAACCTTTTTGTAACAAGTGACAAATTTGTTCAGCCAAACAATTATGCGTGCAAAACCACACCTTTGTCACCCCAGGTAATCCACCAATCAAATCAATTTATCACATTACGTCAGACAATAACAAACGCCTTCTACAGCATGTGCAAAATGTTCGTAATATAAAATACGAACGAACTACTGGAGAATCGTTACTACACTGTCTGTATTGAACTAACTATAGCTGGTATACTAAGGGGGCCTATAACTTCCCCGCTATTCTACACACAAAGTTATAGTTACTCTTATTCAATTTGTAGCCCTTGGGCCTGAGCAGGTTGCTTCGCTTTCAAAACAGCAGGACGTGAAAGAGATTATTGGTGCTTCAGCATCAGCTACTGTACGTCGGTTTAGCCCCTATTAGGAAACGAAAAGTTTACGAACCTGTGATACCACTCATCAAAAAATTATGTACAAATATTCCATAAAGTACCAAAAATCACCTACAAATATTCCTCAACGTACCAAAACTTATGCACCGCTAATATTCCTCGAAGTACCACAAACGTTTGTTACCATTCTGTAACGATAATGTACACAGTGTGGGTAGTGAACAGCATGGTGAATAGGGAAATGGCACTAAATCTCCCTGGGTGGGCTGTAATATCCCACAGTACATCACAGACAGTACGGAAACTGTTGTGGTAGTTTGTTGCGGGCATGAAGGAAAGGCAGACAGGGTCGTGGGATATGAATGTGCTTTGGGTAAGCGAGGTCAACATGCATTGCATAATGAGTGTATGACCCGGCGTGACACTCTTCCTAAATGAATATGCAGCGGTACGAACGTTGCATGAGGGCGAGGCTTATTGTTCGATAATGAGACAGTTCAATGGGGAAATTGTTGCTTCTTTCTGTCCATATTTCGTGAGATTTGTGTTGATCTGCAGCAATTTATTTGTGATTCATGTTTGGAAAGGGGAAAAGACCACAATGGAACTACACTGGTGTCACTTTATGATATTTTTTCAAATGCAATAATTCCCTTTAACTATGTTATTCAAGTTTTAATTCTCACCATAAAAAAGTAATTGTACCTTCCAAATATGTAGAACCTAAAGGATAAAATATTTGTTACACTCCCTGATTAACAGCACTTCACAGTAGATAATGTATACTCTAAGACACCTACCATATCTCTTTGAAAACTGGAAAATGTCACTTGAGAACTATCTCTTGGGGACAATCCAACAGTGAAATTTCTCCTTCCTGTATTCCACAATGATTTCACCAAGAATTATTCACCAAGTTGGCTGTATGTCAATTTGGTTAAATTTAACAAATATATATTTCCTTGCTGATAGTATTGAAACTTAACCACAATGCAACTACAGCCACATCCATAAACAGGTATCACAGAAGTCACTGAGGCCATAGGCGATGTGATGTATATGTGTGTGCTACATCACAGGGAAACCATTGAGTGTGGTTATGCAGTTTCTTCCTGATGTAAAAACCACACATAGTCCCTTCAATATGACAGCCCACAGCAATAAATTTCCACAAGATAGCTTACAATCTGGACACAATATGGTGAGAATAAATTTCAGAAACATAGTTCTACTTGCAGTTTCCTTTTGGTAAACATTTGTTGTCTGCACAAGTCATCAAGACATTATGTGAGAAAGCAAATGTACTTCGTAATGCAGATTGCTAAGTATCTCCCTATTCAAGCACACTCCCAGTACTCCTGGTACTGTATAGGATACTGTATGTCCCAAAAAATGAAAATTTCACATAAAGCGAAATGTTCAGACAAATTTAAGAATCTGGATCAGTTATATATGCACTTATCAACAGGCCAGCACCTTCTAAAAGACGCAGGTGTACTAAGCAAACTCAACAAGCTATAGACGGCTGTTTTCAGCCTGAGCTGCAGAGTGAAAAGCCACACACATTGCAGTGAAAAACATAAGCTGCCTTGGATCTGATGAGAGAGTGTGAGAGAACCAGATAGAACTGCCTCTCTGATGCCCAGGGGAGTGAGAGCTAACAAGCTTCCACTGCTGGTTATGTGGTTTAAATGCTAATTAGATTTTGTTGCTTCACTTCCCTACACTTCACTGGCCACAAGGTGGCAGTAAAACAAAGTCATGAAAGAGAAAGTAATGAAGATTTTATAAAGGGAATGACTAATAATTGCAAGAAACAATGCAAGCAAGCCTAAAAATGGACAAAACATGTTTCAAATTGTTACTAAGTGGTACCTAAGTGTAATTCCTAAAAGAAGACTGTAAAATTAAGCTTGTGCATGCCGTGAAACACTCATTTAACCTTACGACAGTTTATCATAATTACTGTATTACAGAAGTAACAATACAAAGAGCCTGGCAGACAGCTGGTCCCAACAGCCAAAGTTTTATGGGACCTTTGGCATTGGTTCAATAACATGAATACTAAACACACATCTCTGCACAGTTTCTATTTATAATACTTTACTTCCTTGTCCATTATGTGAGAAAGAAATGCCAATTTATTATACCACATGAATGCCCTCTTTTCAACAGAGTGTTCGTTATTTTCTATTAAACATGCTTGCATTCTTCCATATCTTTGTTTGACTTCGACCACTTTTTCACAGGTGAAAAGAGAGGATTAACACACTACTGTACTGCAGCTTATGCCTACATTGCTTTTTAAAAGTTGCATTCCAAGGCATTCTTTTTTAACTTCTTGTTTTGACTCTGACTATTCGCAAAACACAGACACACATACCTGTACAGTATATACCTGTAAACAATTCGTTCAGTCTTGTCACCAAAAAAATCCTAATAGTATTCTTTGCCAAATACAGTACTTTCCTGCTACTGGGTAAAAAAAAGAATTTCCAAATAATGCTAGGCTTCCATACATGCAATCGTAACACCAAAGCATTTTACTTGTAGAGCAAACAGTTCCTGCATAGTATGAACAGCCCTATAGCATTCCTGTTCTGCCTTTAGAGGTGAGTTCTTGACCATTTCCTCCAACAACATTTCCAAGAATGATAGGCTAATTAATACTGTATGACTGTGTTGTTCAAACTGAAAAAAAAAACATTCCAATTGTCAACCATTTTTGGGCAAAGAGAGTTTACATTCTTTTTGTAATGGAATCTATTGAACTTTAAAGAATGCAATACAGTAACTTCAATGTTGTACTTGCTACCCCCCTCCCCCTTCCTCAAAGAAAAACCAGTAATAATAGATACAAAAAAAAAAAATCCTCAGTACTGATTCAATCTTGGACTTGAGCATGTGAAAATAACTACAGTACTGTGTAGTGAAGCATTGCTATGATTCATTCACTATTTTGTCATGGTTCTTCAAATCTCCACTAATAACAAATACATTTTTGAAGGAGAGATGGAGAGACAGAGGTGATGATTACTCATATACAATAGATGAGTCACTGACTGGTATTAGCTGGATGTAGCCTGTGTGCAACAACACATACGTTAATCAATATTTATTACACCCATCCACATGTCACACAAATGACACAATATCACAAAACAGACTACAGTGCACAGGTACACATTACTGCAATTGTATCCACAATACAGTGTATAAATACTTTCAATGAGTGTTCAGTATGTCCATGCATCTGGTACAGTACATGCAGTTATATGCTCCAATGATCAACACTGTCCCAATTGTGGTGTAGAAGAACTTCTTTGGCAAATTAGAGTTGAGGTCAAATAAGCACCAAATCTTAGATTATTTATGCAGCAAGGTTATTTATTGTCTCACAATGAGAAGTAATATTGTCTTGCCAAGGACATATTCTTAAGTACAACAAGCAATGAGGTCTACAAGGAAATTCTGGTTTTACCAGGAACCTGCAACTTCTTAGTCTTATAACACCTTCTGTAATGTGTACAACAGAGTGTACAGGGGTAGAGTACTGTATGTCTTGTCTTACTTTCACTGCAAATTAAACTACATGGTGGTTATTTTGACTAGTTCAGCATCTGATCCAGCATTTCACAAAGGTGGAGTCTCCTTGAGAACAAATTTCCCACCTTCCAGTGTCAATTGTACGAAACCTCGAAAGAGGGGAATGGGAGTCTAGGGAAAACCTTGAAATTAATACACTTAAAGGTTATTTCTTGGTATGTGGCAATCTAAAAAAAAGTGCAATTATTGAAAAGGAGCATTGGACCAACTAAAAATGTCGTGTTGAAAAAGGGGATCTGTACAGATGGGAAAGTCCCCCCCCCCCACATCAGTGTCTTGGTGTAGTACACTATCGGTGAAATGTAAATTAACCTATTGGAAGGTAATTGGACAACATCTGGACAATTCTAACCTGCAGGTAGTGACATTTAAAGGATTAATTCACATGGGATAATTCTCACTGCACAATCTTTCACTCAGAAAATCCACCCCTTGTAATAGGTCTATATACAAACACACTACTTTCTTTGTGCCATATGGCATGCATGGTACTGTTTTGTTGGTTCTAATCATTTTGTACGCTACTGATATCAGGTTCATCAGGGCAAACTACAAGTACTATATATTACTTTCATTAACTGCATACTTAGGCCATCATTTTTTTTCTTGTTCTTCCAGTATGTAGTTTTGTTTCTTAATTGCAATAAATGGGACTATAGTTTACTTTATTTAGGTTTGACCACAACAAAAGTCCCCTATATTAAAATGGACATTGATATTACTTAAATCCCAAAATGAAATTTTCAATTGATGAATTGACTCAATGTACAGTAAAAGCAGTGAGAACTATAGTTGAGCAGTACTGTGAAATTAATACTGATTTATTATTACACAGAACCAGTATTAGAAGAAGTACAGGTTCTCAACTGTACCATACTAACTTTAGCTGATATTCCAAGCACTCTGATTGGAAGGAAATTTTACAAAGTATTTGTCTAATAGTAAATTTGTCAATTTAATCCCCACTGCCTCGGAAATAATAAATGTTAGAACATTGAACATTCAAAAATACGAATACTTCTAAGTTCCACCACATGAAAGTTGGTTAGGAAAAGATAGCACATGTTCACTGCACAGGAGATTCATACCCCATTTTTTCAAACCTTGCAATATTGTCACTTGCATAAAACTGGAGGCAATTTTTCATGTTATGTGGTAAGACAATGGAAGCTCAGGTATGGTAACTTCAGTTTCACTGGTGTGCAATATTTTAATAATTACACATTGTCCAAGAGAAAATGATGCATAATTGTCCATTCTTATCATTTAGAATGAAAAAAAGAGAAAAAGCTGGACATAAACTTGCATTATTGACTAAAAACTTGGCTTATCGTGTAATAAAACTCCTCAATACGCACTTTATGCACATCTAGAACTGCACAGTAGCAACACACACGCTGTGCTATATCCTGTAACAAGTTTCCCGCTGTTTGGATATCGCATTGAATGTAATTGTTTCAAATGAGAGGGGTGTCTCCCCATGGTCCCTCCTCACTGATGCCATTATATTTTAGTTCCTAAAAATATGTAAATTTGTAACACAAATTTTACTTCAAAAGGTAGCATATGTGGCACCAAACTGCATGAAAGAACACCCAGTTTTCCCCCTACCTTTAGACCCCTCCCCAGGCCAGCGATCACACAACATACTGCATACCCCCACTTGAGAGAAGTCCTGGGTACCCCACTGTCCCTGCCTCACAAAGCCGTTGTTTTGAGATTCAAATGTCAGTGGTAACTTCAGGTAACAAAATGAGGTAACCATAGTTTCCAGGGTCTGGAAGGAGAACACATGGCGCTGCCTTTCTTAAAAAACATTAAAGGCCAAAGAAATACTGCTTTCTAAGTAGGTACATATGATAAAGCATAAAGCAACAAATTACAAACAAGTAGCAGCAAACAGCTTTATTATAGCTTGTTCCGTTCTAGAGATATAGCTATTT
>WURT03080324.1:0-13091 GCA_009936505.3 Holothuria glaberrima | reverse complement strand
CTGAAGAAACGAGATGGAAAAAAGTTGGTTATCTTGTCCGCCTACATGTATAGCGGGAGTGATCATCGTTAAAATGAGAAGAGTAGAAACAGATCCCTAAAATTTTCAAAATGTTTCACCAAATTGCGTCTAAGGGCCCTTAAATATTCAAAGTTTTCCAAAGGGGAATGGGCCCCCTCCCCTTACACCCCTCCCCCAGGACGGCGGTCCCAAACAACGTTCAGCACCCACCGAGTCGAAAAAAGCAGCTTACCCCACGCATTTGAAACAACACACTAACACAAAGCTCATAAAGCAATTGGAAATAAAAATTATTCTCTCAAAATTGTAATTAACTGTATAAAATGTTCGCACTTGTAAATTTCTAAAACATGAAATATAAAAAAATGGAATGGTAAACGCAACTTAAAATACCTAGAAGGTGCCATTTCCTGCTATCTGGAAGGCATTTTTTGCCAACATTTTCTCGGTTACGCTCCGCGCCAACTCATGGTGTCGCTCCGCTTAGATAGTGTCGGGGTATATTTTGCACCCCCCCCCCATAAATACAGTCCTGGATAGGCCCCTGTCAGGAACAGTCTCAGGACCCTTTAGGCAGTGTTTCAACAACCATACCAACTCCTTCAACACACGAGAAATACGAAAAAGAAACAGATCTATCCAAATATATGAAAGTAAGGAGGAAGGTTAAACTTCAATGAAACGCTTTTTCAAACCCATTATGGCTCCAGGACGAATATCGAAAATTTCCCCGACGGAAAGCTAGTCTTTCCTCCCACATAGTGGCATCTCTACTTTGTGTTACAGGAGACACAGTCCGACATAATTACTTTTTTGAAGACGACCTTAAAACTGTTATATCATAACAGAGTCTAGTAGAGCAATACTTTTCTTTGGTTCCTCACTCATCTGAAACCTCCTTAAGTACCATTTAAGAAATTTGTGTATAAAAATAATACTTACATCACCTGTTTTGAAAGCTCAAAGACTTAGTGATTCCTTGTCGAAAAGGGGTGCTTTGTTACACTGAGGTACATCCCTAAAATTTATACTTCTTGAATATATTACTTTTACGATGCTTTTACAATTTGCCCTATGCTGACCTTACTTGACCTTTAAACCCCACCAAAACTGGAAAACAAAAAACAAAACGAAAATGAAAAAAACGTCTTTTAGCAGGGACTCGAACCCAAGTCGTCTGTGTGGAATACCTAATATTAATCCACTACGTCATCGAAGAACTCGTTAAACGTATGGTTTTTCTTACTCCGGGACTGAAAGTCACAGCATCCTTTGTACGTGTCTATAATTGGATTATTTAAATTCGAATTATTACTGTCACAGTTATGGTTGTTAAAAAAAAGAATTTTGTTCTCTATAACTTTTTCTTTGGAATGGTGGAAAAACTCAGCCCTAACTTACGTAGGACACAATTTGGCGGTACGGTCCACTGTCTGTTTACGAGGTTTTCGTAGTTTCACCTCTGATAACCTAACCTGACCCTCAACAAACGCATATAATTCACTATCTCTTAAAATGACGTATCTATAAACCAAGTATGAAAAGTATACATCATCCCTGTCTTAAAATACCTTGTTTTTTCGGGTTTTTCTGTTTTTGACCTCTGATGACCTTAAATGACCTCTGACCTCCACTGAAAAAATAGGGCTCTTCCTTGCAATGTGATAAAGTTAAATACCATGTATGAAAATTGTCCATTGTTGCTATCTTGAGAAATCGTGTTTACAAACATTTTAAGTTCGTATTTTCACCTGCGGTCACCTAAGATAGCCTTGGACTTCTACCAAAACCAGTGGAGTTCATTTTCTGACTATAGCGCATCCTCGTGCCAAATATGAAAAGCATCTATGCTTCCTACCTTGAGATAATCGGGTTTACAAGGTTTACGTTTTTGACTCCTGGTGACCTCACATGACCTTTGGCCCCAGAAAACCATAGGGATGTTCCTCTACGTATGGTGATTCTATATTCCAAGTATGAGAAATATCCATCATTGCTATCTTGAATATCTTGTTTACAAGCCAAGCGTCACAAACACACACCCATACATACACACGCACATACACCCATACATACATACAATCGGGTGGTTGCATAGATTCTTTTGCCGTAGGAATCGAAACCTGTTCAAAATGTGGTAACTCAAAGACATTATAACATGCTTGCTACAAGTCATTTAAATAACGATTCCCTGTTGTAAACATGCAATTTATCGTAGGATCTTGTCTATCTGAACTATGGTACAAAGTATGATGGTGCTCCTTTCTTAAGCTTTTCTGTTATTCTTTCCTTAATCATGAATTTACATTTGTTTCTCTTTCATATCTTTTGCTGAAATCAGTGTTGTAAAATCGTAAACCATTTCCACGAGTAATGCTAGTGTGGTTTAAGATGATGTAACAGTGGCTTGAAGCAAACTGTAAAGTCGAAACGAAACAAAGGCAAATTCAAATGAACTGAACTTTTGAGGAGTGTAGACAACTGAAATCATTACTTCTTGTACACAGTAAAAAGATAATTATAATGTTCGTGTCAATTACACGTTTGACGATGGGTACAATGCATCGACACCATTACATAGTAGGCAGCAGCTGCATTCAAACCAGGCAATTGCTATCTATCGGCGACTTTCCACATATTTATTTCGTGGAGATTCTGCGAAACAGTGTAGCTCCTGAGTAAGAGACTGCAGTGATCAGTTCAAACCTCATTCAGGTTTGAGTTTGATTGTGAAGGGAATTCTTGGGCCCCCGTCAGCCTTTACTTGAAAGGTTCTTAACGTCGGTGCTCGCTCGTAAATATTTTAAACCTTTTAAAGATTCTGTTGTCGACATTCACATACCTAGCAAAATTGAATTCTTAGGCAACTTAGCGGAGAGAAAGGTAACCAATCGAGTTAAATCTTACGTGTGATCGCCTCATTCAAAATTTAAAAAAGAAAGTATTTGTATTTAAAACAGACTCTTTATGACCGACAATGGTCTATAGCCCCTTGTGCTTAAGTAAAATAACTTTTCTGCATCAAATTATTATGTAAGAAATAACTTATACAGCCTTTATCATGTGATAACGTGTTACATAAATGTAACGTCAGGCGTATGGGAAGACATTCTCACTGAAGCGAAAGGTGTTTGCCCTAAAACAGGCTTTCAAGTGGTGCAAAGTCAAAAAGTAGGACAAACCTAGGATAAAAATTCTCAATTAAAATAGAAGAAAAGTAGGATTTTAAAGCATAAAAGCAGGATGAAAGTAGGACTTTTGTAGCATTTTCAGAGTGCAGTACTGTAGTTCATTGTTACATATCAATATGACAGCACTGTACTTTTTAGACATGTTAACGTTAAAGAGTTTGCAATTACAAGACTTTTTGTGATGAACAAGTGATTTATAGAATATTTTGCTATATTATAACTTCCAATCTTGATTCTGTAAAATCTGGTGAGATTTCCGTGAGACCTTATGGCAAACATAAGAGCGTAATAGTTTAGACCACCACAGCAAATTCAAAGAAGCAGTAAATGCTGACTGTTTACAACAGCTACCAAACTTTGCTTATATTTCTTAAATTTAGAGCACAAAGAGGTGCAGTTCTGGCTCATATCAGATAAGATTTAAGGAGAAGCCTGACGCTACATATGAAAAAATGGTTCTAGAAATGCAGGGCCGTCGGAACCGGGGGGGCTGGGAGCTGCAGCTTCCAATAATTTTGCCATGCATAGTTTGTTTCAATGCAATAAAAACGTCCAAAAAGTAAAAGACGTAGAATTAAAAATAACGAATATCATTTTAAAAGTTATAGGCTATCACCTATCATTCAGTCTATCCGTATTATATTAAAACAAATGACGTATCATTTCCGTTATTCAGTCAATGAGGGAAAAATCGTTTATGAGAGTATTTAAAAATAGCGACTCAATGTCGTACGACGTACTAAATTTGACTTTCTGCGTCATTTTTGGGGGGAAATCTGAACGGTCAATGCATGATGAAGTCGCGGAATATTGCGGTGCTTAATCTTAAGTTACTGATTATTCACAGTGGCGTAATTCCTATGGGCTCGGACCGTGCTGAGACAGGACCCACGACCCAAAGTGGCCCCTCTACACTGATGCACAGAAAAAAAAGCCAGGCTAAGTAAATTTAAGGTCTAAGAAATTGGAATTGCACCTGCAATATTCCTTGCTTCAGGAATTGAAATGGCCATTGAGTTCATTTTACATATCAGTAATCAAAGTAATAAAATTTTTGCGCCCTACTGGCGCGTGCAGCCCCACGGCCACACCGCGTGGCCGTGTTTACTATCAATACCGTCTCAAACAAATTCACGTTATTTAAAGGTAAGGATTCTACAATTACGCCGATTGTTCTTGTGCATTGGAGTCATTAGGCAGGAGCAGAGCATTGCAAGAATGCAAAGTAGGGGAATTCAAGGGGATTTTGTTAGGAATTAAACGTTTGTCAGTGAAAAGTCTCCAGGCAAATTTTGTTATGGGGACGATTTTCAATGCAAAATTTCGGCGAGCCTCTCGCTCATTTATCAAGGTACACACTCCATATCTTATAACCATTATTGGGGCAATAATACATTATTGTAACCAAAACACTTTTCCCAAAAATGTACCGTGCAACTCTGACCTCTTCAGAGACCCCCCATCAGTAGAGAATCTTAGAGCAATATAATGTCATGAGTAGCATATACTGTAACATTCGTAGTATGCATTTGTCGTTAAACAGTTTTATAACAAGTGCCATACAACAGCCAAAATATCACTAAATAATGATACCTGCAACTAAACAAGAATTTTTCAAGGGAAGAATTGTTACTTCTCCAATTAGTCACCACAATTTTCCCTTACAGTCAACAAAAAGTATAAGAATTCACTTAATCGAGAAAGTTTTCTAATGTATGGTCAGTTCGGGCATTTGTCAAAGATAGCACCATTTTGCATCTAAGGCATCTTATATTAACAAAAAATTTCTCAAAAATACACAATTTTTACCGACCTTTTGGCCAGATGTATCTAGGGTGGACTAAAGCACCTTCTATAGTGCCCCAAATCTTCAACCTTTGGTGGCGCCACTGGACCTCCTGATAGGGGGCCCTTTTGGTTCATGAGCCGGGGCCCCATGCTCATCGTTACGCCGCTGATAATTCATATGGTTCCACAGTCTATAACTAATTCCTCTGCCATCTAAAACTTATATTTGATTACGCTGGGGAAACCTATTGTTCGAAATAACAATCAATGGGTGATTTCGTTATCAATTTTTTCAAAAGGTCCCCTAAAATGTAGGAGATATTTCGTATCCTCTATTTAGTAGATAGTCTAAGCTGTAATTAAATCGTATCGCCTCCTTACCCAAAGGGATTATCTTATAAGGTGGGGAAATGGGTTCAAGTTATCAACCCATCTTGGGAAGTCACTTTAGAAATTTAAGTCAGTTTTCTCCAAAATTGGGATGAAATCTGAATGAAGATTTGGAAAATTTATATAAACGTCAAACAAAAAATATACCAACATTTTAACTTTTGGGGCCATTTCCTGCAATCTGGGAGGCACTTTTTCAAAAATTTCCTTCATACGCTACGCGTCAACCCATGGTGGTGCGTAGCATACCTACACTCCATCTTTTCAACATGCACAAGTCAGCCCCACAATCGAAAATACCTTCCGAAGGCACTGAAATGCAATCCTTTATCCCACTAATTGCATCCAAAATTGGCATACCATCCTGCACTGCAGCTGCACTAACTCAAAAATGTCTGACCTGTTGGAGTTACAAACTCCAACATCCTCTCCATTGTAACCTTATGTTAACACTTCATTCTCTCACACAGGTTCCCTGCGGAACAAGGTTTCAGCAGAAGCAACATTGATACCAATCACAAACAATTCCCTCGTACTACATCCAAACAAACTCACAGGGTTTAGCTTCTGTTCACAGTTAAAGTAAAAGAGGGTGCAGTACACAGACTTTGTTAAACTGGTAAAAATGAGTGAGCCGGAACAAAATCAGTTAAAAAGGTCCCTAGATAATCTTTGATCAGAAATAAGAGATACAATTTTTAAACTTCACATACCAACCATACTTCTGAGCAACTTTGGTGATAAATCATTAATGCATCTTGTGGAGGAGAGACTGTTTGTATTAGAATATACAAAACTATGGCATGAAATGACCCTTAGATGACCTTTGACCTAACTATTTTCACACCCCTCTGAAGGCTCCTTACCTCAAGATAACTGTTACCAACTTTCAGATAAACTCATCATCGAAAACCGCACAAGATATTAACTTTTTTGCTACTGTGGACGGATAAATAGACCCCCCCCCCCCCCCCATACACACACAATGACATAAACTGTAAGCTCAGTGCACACGAGCTTCACTGGTATGGGCTTAAATTTTTAAGGTTGTACAGAAAACTGGCATGTAATTCTATTTTTCCATTATAACTGGATGAACTAAACTCTCAAAAATATATAAATGCCTTGTATAATTACTAAGTAAGAGTCAGAAATGGAGAGCAATGTAAACATAATCTGCTTGATTCGGTGAATATGAAACGCACTTCTTCAAAACATGTTTCACTGCCTCTGATGACCTTTAAAATATTATTGGAATGCCTATAGTTTGCAACTGGTTAAAGAAAAAATATACATCCATGAAGCAACAAATAATATAGGCCTATGCTTAATATCTGTAATGTTAAAGGTGTTATGTCAATAAAAGCAAAAGTCACATGTTACTAGGTCTGTCCAACAAAGGGTTAAATATGCATGATTGTATACTTAAACAATTACGCCATGCATGAACAGCATATAAAGGGTGGTTTTGTTTGTTGCAACTACAGCAGTTTGCCAGTAACTTCCTTCACAAACTGCACAGCAGCCTATCCTTGTATATCAGGATATATACGGGTGTTTTTGAAAGTTCATTGCAAAGTTATAGTGTGTTCAGCCAATTTGTTATGTCTTCAGTCGTTTTTGTGTGAAAAACTTGACTCAGCTTCTAATATTATGAAGGACCCTGTTTCTCATCAACAAGAAAACAAATACACTGTACTTTGTGTAAGCTGTGTGCAACAGAAGCTGCTGCTGTAGTGCTTGCACATACAGCTGTACGGGAAAAACACTTACTTTCTAAGAAGCAAGTCAACTTTCTTTTAATTTTTGCACTGTTTTGTATACAACCAAGTAATGTCTCCCTTAACTTGCAAAAACTCCTACCAAAATATCCTGGAAGAGCTCCCCAGCTTTTTCCACCCATGCGCCCATGTAAGTAACATATTTGGACCTACAATCCTGTACAATATTATCTGGTGCAATTCACCATCCCAATTCAATATTGTTTTTGAAGCTGAATAAAAGCTGTACATTGCAGAAAAGAAAGTGCCCTTCAATTTTTCAACCTTGAAAAAGGGTGAAAGGGAAAGATATGCTGAAAATGTCTCACAGGTACGAAAATGTCCCAATAATTTTGTCCAGCCTGGATTGTAGTTGCATCAGTAGTTTTGTGTAGTTGAATGGGATTAAACAAAACATAGAATGCTACATGTATATCTTATTTTGCTGTGTCAAATCAGTTTGTTGGGCCATATTTTGAACTAACAGCTAACAGCTAACATTTACATAGCGGTCAGTTTACAAGTTTGTAGCCTACGGTACAGATTTCTTTTCAAGAGTTGTGTGTAAACTGCACACATACATGTCTTTTCATTGTATAAACGTGCAATTGAACATACGTTTGGTATTTGTAAAGCTCGTATGACATGAAAATAACAAAGTTGGATATTTGATGGAAAAGGCATTAAATATCCAGAAAACAGCCGCACTTCCCATTAAAATTCATCAAACATTGGCCATAGTAGAGGGCTATTTCTATTTTACACTTGTTCATGAATAAATGGGACTGTCACGATTCATCGATAATCACCATAATTGCGATACTATAGTTTCTCCGTCATACGATGCTAGACATCCATTGAGTATCGCGATATCAAAAGAACGAAGAAAGTAGGAGCAAACGAACGCATTGTGTATTTTAAAGATATTCGTAAACATTTATTGCAGTTTTTCAGGTTTTCTAATACATGTCATGCTGTTAAAATAAAGGGCAACGTTACAAAAAAAAAGCAATTAAGAGCTTGAAATGTATCGAGTGTCTAAATTGAATACATTCACATGCTACATTTTCGTTGGGTAGTAGTATCGCGATACTTTCGACAGCGATAATCGTGATGCCTTTGGCTGTATCGTGACAACCCTACTGAACAGTAACCTTGAGACAGGGAGTTGCAACTGTTGCAACTCCCAGCTTGAGAACATTATCATCGGTTTTATGTTGAAGTTGTTCCCTTTTAACATCTGTGCTACATAAGTGACTCCACTTGAGTTTGTCACTGTATTCCGCAAAAACTTTGTTTCAGACTCTTAATTTAAACCTTCATCATTCTGTTAATGCTCAATATGCTTTAACCATGTGCATCTCTCTCTAAATACATCCATAAGTTCACAATACAGGTCAGTTCATTCATATCTTCGACTTCTCATAGATAATCACAATACAAATGAATTCAAAACAAGATACACCTTGTTCAATTTGTTGACGTAATACAAATTCCGAATTCAATTATAAAGTTGTACAGCAGCTACTATACGAAGAGGTCAAGCAAAAGATATGTCTTATAAAATCTCTCATCCTGTTCAGTTGAAATATCCCTTCTGAATTGGATAAACTGTGACTTGAACAGAAATTAGATTCACAGGAAATGCAAACGTTTTACAAAGTAGTGATCATTTTACAAAGTAGTGATCATGTCGGATGCACTTTTCATCCTACTTGGCTATGAGAATACTAGACCTAGTTTCCTACATAGGACGACTTTTCTTGAAAGTGATATCTGGATTTATGCTATGGCTATACCAAACAACGTAGTCAATTCGGACATTTACAAGATGTATATTCAAAACACTTGCCTTCTATAATGCAAACTTGTGGGAAGAGCAAATTGAACAGAAAAAAAATAAATATATTTTCAGTGAACACTGAAGAATGTTAGTCTTCCTTGATAAAAACAAAATGGCGACCAGGCGTTATTTTCCATGTCGGTATGCCCTCGTGTTGAATCAGTCATGTCTAAAACATTTCAATAGCATGTTATGATGGAAGGTAAAAAGTATTTATGTCAGTATTGCTATACATAAATGTGTAATATAGTTGTTTAATTGCTCGTATATCAAACAAAAAGCCTTGCCTGATGTCAATGATAAAATACACAAGTATGACAGTCAGAAGCAAAATGTAGCAGAAAAATTATATATATATATATCAACAAAATCAATGGTAATGCCTTAGTAGCCCGACATAGTATTGAAAATGGTTACGGAATTTTCGAAGCCCTGCTTCTTCCTCAGCGTATAAACAGACTGTCTGTTTATATGCTGAGGAAGAAGCAAGGCTTCGAAAATTTCGTAACCATTTTCAATACTACGTTGGCTACTAAGGCATTACCATTGATTTTGTTGTTGTTTTTCCTTATTTGCCAATACACGGATATTGCTATATATATATATATATATATATATATATGCGCAACAAGATTACAATCTGTGGAAATCTACAGCCTCCAACACAATCTTACACTGGGCGACTTGCATTCGTTCTTTCAAACACAACATAGGGATACTTGTACTAAAACCCACTAGCAGACACATTCCACTTTTACACATTTTTAATTTTTCTTACGTCTTTTGAGAGTACATGGCCAACTGGTCAAAAACGATGCTTTGTGCTTCACCGTTTCACAGTAACTTGAACAAAACTGATTCTTGATGCTCCATCACCAAAATACCAAAACAAACTAAGACAAAAATTGTGTTAAGATCCAATCGATGAAGAAAAACTTGTCCTTTTTGTCTCCAGAGAATCTACATGTTTGACGACCAAGATTTTTTCTCCGAGGTTGCTTTTTCTGGATTTCAGTCTCCATTAAAAATTTGCTTCTAATCAATTTTTAATTTTGGTGTAATTGTTACATTTTGCTTTGATAAATCTAAAATACAATTGGGCTAATATCGGTCTCGCAATTTAACTATACAAAAATAACATTTTTGGTCTCCAGATAAAAAATATGAGGCTACCCTGATGACCGTGGAGATTGGTATTGTCCAGAGTTGCTGAGGTTACTTTGAAGAATACGAAGTTCTATTTAATCAAGAATATACTAGTACTTTTTTTATTGTCATAAAGTATGTACTAAATACTGATTGCAATACATACTAGTGTACATGAGTATTGTCATTTTCAATTAAGTATAGGGCAATTTTAACTGAAACTTCTATGATTAAATTGCATGGCCGTTTGAACCAGGAAACAAGGGGACTACGGCTTCCAATAATTTTACTTAAAATGTGTGTGTGTGTTTTTTTTTTTTTTTTTTGTCTTAAAACGTTCAAATTTACCTTGTAAATGTCAAACAATCTGGAGTTGAACTGTTTGGCCCATCCATCCCCGCCCCAGTACCCCTCCCATTTTAGAGCCCTTCCGATTCCACTAAGTCGATCAACTAATAACGTTTCCATTGTTTCTTTTCATTTTCAGAGGTGTTGTAACAATCTCCGTGGCTCTGCGCACAATTGACGTGAATCAATGTGAAGGAGGTACAGGTATATTTGCTGGTAGTCATAAATGCAGCCAGTCTACATATGTAAGTACACTAACGTACAACATGAAGTGTTATATAGACCTTATGCATTTGGTGTCACAAAGCAAAGATCGTCTGGAGGGAAAGCGCGTATCATTGCAAGTAAAATAATGCAGACAGCTGAAATGTCAACCAATCGTATACGCGCGCAAGTCTACTACGCGCGTGCGAAATCTACGCCGTTCGTGCACGTGTGTTTCATTGTTTTCTGACGACACTGACGTCACGTGACGTCCATGCATAAGGTCTATAGCTTTATCCAACAAAAGAAAGCTTGTATTGCAACTGTGATGTTGAATATTCATACCTTTATAAGCATGATTCATAGAAAAAAATGATAAGATGTTATTTTTAAATTAGCTGGGTCTCATTTACCTTGCTGGCAAGTTTCTCACAAAATTTTAAATGATGCAACATTCATAAAATTTGTAATGAAATACTGGGGAAGAAAAGCTATTTTCTGTCTTTGTCATTAGTGCAATTTATGTGCAATATTTCTCACTAAACTTCAACATATGAAGATATAACTCATTTGGATATTTAAGGGCATTTTTGTAGCCTACATCTACATGCACAGATAAACTGTACTTAATTCTGTCAACTTAGCTCACCAATAGACAACAGCAACGCACAGTGACCTTCATGTTGGCAAGGCGCGCGAGGGGGAAATTTTACACGGTACAAAAATGACCCAACAGTCAAAACATAGTCTGTGGTTAGCCTATAGTACGTGATACCTGTACCCCTGTAAGGGTACTCTAATTGTCAAAAATAAGGTAGTGTTGCCACTTGTACACATGAAACATGTACTGCCGTTTGTTAATCTTCCCACGCAGGTTCTTCTATCATGTTGGTGTAGAAATGCACGACAAGGGAAATGCGTCTATTACCTCAATAGGGTATGCAGCCTTATTCAGGGAAATGTTCTGTCTACATTTCATATCTTGTTCGGTCTTTGTTTAAAGAAGCAATCCATATGCATATGGCATGCTGCAGTCCCCTCCACATTCGGGCAGAAAAGTTGCGATTTCGGGCAAAACAAATGCTATATTTGGGGAAAACATATAACATTTCCAGCAAAAATGTTCAGACCCCAATAGAAAGTGATCACTTATGCAGCGAATATTCATATATATTTGTACTGTATGTGTTTTACCTGCACCTAAATAATATATTTAAGCTTTCAACTAATGGTATAATTTTGCGATAAAACTACCCAATTGGATGTTATCGAAACGTTATCATAATCTGATAATAGAATATGTGCAAATGTATATAACGAATTGTTTGACAATGACATCTCCCGTAATAATAATTGCCCTTTCTATTCCGTATAATATTTACGAAAATTATATTCACCTTTCTTAAAGTGAACCTAAATTCTAGAATTACAAGAATATATATTGTAAAGGTTGGAAAATGAATTTCATTTATCCAGTTCTCATTTTCATCGCTTACACAGTTGCTGAGTTATAAAATGTTGAAATTAATTCACTTAATTTCAAATAGTCAATTGCGCAATAATTTGTGATGTCCTTCTTTCACAACGCACATTTCCTGCTTTTGGTTCCTTTTGAAATTAAGATGTTTATGAACTTGGAACAATTAATGTTGTCTTGCAAAGCAATGATGCTTATGACCGACTTCATGGTCAAGTGGTTAGAGCATCCGACTTGCAGCCGGAAGGTCGGGGGTTCGAATCCTGGCCCGGTCAAACCAAAGACTTTAAAAATGGAACCTACTGCCATTGTGCTTGGTGCTCAGCTTAAGCAATGGAGTAGGGAAAACAAGCAAGTGAGCCACAACTTGAAAAAAGGCCGTGGCCGGTCCGACTTAAACCATTTGGCTACAAACTGAGCCGTAAAACCTCATCTAACTAACTAAATTTACTGAGAGGGCTCATATAGCCAAGTCACCCAATAACAGTGAGACAGTGGTAACATTTTGGTACAAGTTGCAGTGGCATTCGTAAAACAAAGAAATACAAAGACGGTAATTTGAGTAGTACAATAGTGCCACACAAACTATTGCGCAATCTATACCATTTTAAATTAAAGGCATTGTCTGTTGGCAATTGGTAGGGTTCTAATATGAAAGATACAAAATTTTCATCACATTTAGTCCAAACCCCATACCAAAACGCCATTCCTAACTCAAGATATCCCTTCCTAAAGATTGGTTACTTTTAACAAGAAATACCTACAGGTTTACTCAAGGTCACAGAACATGATCCCAAGTGGGCAAATTGTTTCAAATTCTTTTTCATGCCGTGATGGTCCTTCTTGAAAATTCAACGAAGACACCTCATCAGATCAAAGGCGGCATGGGGTATATCTGGTATCAGACCTCGTTACCTGATCCG
>WURT03080313.1:0-13091 GCA_009936505.3 Holothuria glaberrima | reverse complement strand
TGGTAGTGGTAGTGGTAGTGGTAGTGGTAGTGGTAGTGGTAGTGGTAGTGGTAGTGGTAGTGGTAGTGGTAGTAGTACTAGTAGTACTAGTAGTACTAGTAGTACTGGTAGTGGTAGTGGTAGTAGTACTAGTAGTACTAGTAGTACTAGTAGTACTAGTAGTACTAGTAGTACTAGTAGTACTAGTAGTACTAGTAGTAAATAGAGCGCACTATCAACTAAAAGTTATCTAATGCGCTGTACAAGCACCTAAAGAATATGGAAATAGACAAGGGTGTAAGGAAAGGCACAAAAGGGAAAATACCATATCTGAGGTATAGAATATTTATACTGTTTTGTCCTCATCCAATCATATCACTGATAATTATGTTTCATAAAATTGACATTGAACTGTAGCCTTGAAAAGCAGATACTTTACAAAGCCAATCAGCCATGATTGTGGGAGGAGCCAGCAAGGGTCAGCAATGTACAACTTTGTGTCAGGTGGCTTTCAGTTCTACTTTTTGTTCATATGTGGATTATTCCTTCTTTCAGATCAGATAAAAAAATTGTACCTTCATTAAATCTTCTCCACCTATAGGGTAACCTAAGTCCCCCATGTTGTATTGACTCTGCTAAAAAAGATGTTTTTTAGACCCCACCATTCTATGGTCTCAGTGGGGTGTCTCATGTTATCACCCCCATAGCTTATGACTGGTCCTTGGAAGATGTAGTGTGCCTTCCATATCACTGCTTCACCTCATCTGTACACCAAAAGGGAAACTAGAAAAGTAAAAGTTGACAATTTGTAGGAAGGGCAATTCATCATGAAGCTATTTTTGGCCAAAATAAGGGAGTTTTAATATATATCCCTGTTTGTAAGGTTAGCCAACCAAGCGCTCTATTAAGTATGTCATTCTGATATAAGGGCAAGTTATATTTTGAGTGTGAAGAAGGACAAGAAAATAGCAATAGAACAGAATACACTTTACATAGCTTGTGAAACCAGTCCATTGAGCACTTGTGTTTATGCTCAAACAGTGACCAGGTCAATTAGTTAAGTGTGCCTAGGGATGAATCCTTCTGGCAGTTTTGGGGGTTGCTTATGCTTTCAAGTGACAAATGTTTACTCCCCCACTGAATTTGAGGAAGACTTTGCTTAAATAGACCAGCTTGGCTATCATGTTTATCTTTGGAACTACTTTTTCTTAAAACGAGAGTGTAAAGTGAAAATCAATCATAGCATATTGTGTTTCTGTTGTTAAACTTGCACAGTACTGTCTGGTAAGACTCCTGTTAGGAGATATTGTTGCCAACATTGTCATTTTTAAAATGCTGAGCATTGTTGTGTAGACAGACATAATACATTATATCTTTTTTATTTAAATACAGAGCTACAAATGAAAACAATTATCTTCTAAAAGAAAAGGTGGTCAGTTTGGAAGCCAAACTAAGCAGGACAGAAAATAGGCTGACAGAAGTGGCTCGTTTGCAAGTTTTAAATGAGGTAATTGAAAGTATTGAACGGAAGCTGTATTACGGTTAAGGCATATATTTCCTATATCTGTATGATTTTATGCATGATTTCCTATTTGCTTATATATATTTTTATGTTCCTGCTGAGGAACTTTTTTATGCACCTGTGCTCTGGGGTAAAATTTCCAGACAGGTTCTTTTGTGAATATTGTGTCCTATAGTGGCTTTGTTAGCGGTTTTCGTGAGGAAAGAAGGATTTGTTCGAAATTTGTTTGATGCAGAAGGGAAAGGAATTCCTAGGCTTGGTTCTCCTACAGTATAAACGAGTAGTATTTACATTAGCAGTGTTTATTTGTGTTAATGGTATCTTCTTGAACAGGAACTTGAGGAGAAAAATGCAAGATTAGAGGCAATGATTTCCAAGTTGACAAAGGATGGAAGCAATCAAGACAGTAATGTGGATGAGCTGAAGAAGAAAATTAAAGATCTTGAGGAGAAGAACCAAGAACAGAGTGAAATTATTCAAATGTATAAAGATCAGAAAAACATGAAGGTGACTATAATAAACTTGATTTACTGTTTGTTTTGTTAGTTTTGTGGGGATAGGGGTGGGGTTTGAAATTTTTTTTAAGTAGAGCACCCAGGAGGGTAGTTTTGGTAGGGTTTGCTAAGGCTTTCAGTAACACTTTTCCACTGGGAATGTATATTAAAACATGCCTGAAACTTACACGTATTTTACTTCAATTTTAAAGTTTATTTAGTTTCCGTATGTCCCACTTTATCAGCAGTTTATTGGTTGGCATTGCTGCTTTCAAATATCCATAGTAGCATTAAAATACCAACTTGGAGCTAGATTAAGACAAGACTGACTAATAACTTCTGTCTGGTTTTAATATTTTGCAGTTTGATAGTTTTGGTAAAGCTATTGTGGAAAATTGTCTCATCTGTAGGGAAAAGAGCAGTATCTGGATACCACAAAATGAGCTATCTTGAGGCATGCCAAGTCATTACGGTGGATGTTATCCTAGCTGGAACTGGAGGAGTAGTCACTTTATTTAATGGTTTCAGTATGGCACTTGACATATACTTTTAAACAAGTAATAAGACTGAAGATGGCTCAAAATTGTGGAATTACAGAGATGGATATGATGTAGCCTTGTTTAGATGCCAGCAGGATTAGTCATCTTAATCATAGGAAGGTGTTTTTTTCAAGATATCATTTTTTATTTCTCTCTTTCATAGGGTGATTTTGACCCCACAAAGACAAAAGTTTTGTCCTTTGCTTTCAACCCTGCTGCGGAACTGAAAAAGAAGCGAGAAGAAGAGGAGAGGAAACTTCAGGAAGAGGTGGAGATGCTGAGAGAAAGAGTCCGCATCTTAGAAGAGATGGGAAACGATGCTAACACACAGGAGATTAAAGTTCAGCTTGAAAGGAGAAATAGCAAGGAAGTTGATGGTAATGAATAAAACTTCTACAGATGTCTTGATGCTATTTGTGGAAAGTATGTTATAAAGTATAAACCTTTCATCAATTGAAGCCAAGCCCCCATACCAGGGCAATTTTGTTTACTGTTGCAAAACATTTGCCTGGGATGTGCAGTTAATTTTATCCCAACTATAAGAGAAATGTGACTTTTCTTTTAGCTTTGAATTTGACTTTTCTTTCAAGCCAGGATGTGCATTGTAAATAGTAGGGTGGGAAGATCACCCTGGCATTTGCAGAAGGTTAGCTGGAAAAATTGCAGGGATTTGCCATAGGGTTCATGCATACTTTCTATACCAGTATTGTACATTATTACAAAATGCTGTCTTGCTGTGCAGAGACTTTGCTTAGATGTCAGGGAGATGTGCAGCCATTGATCCCCCTCCCTAAAGGGACTTATGTTAGATTTAGCAGGGGAGGAGGTGAATCTGTTCCATTTCCATAAATCACATTTCTGCATGAGTCCCTGCTATTCCCAGGTATGGTGGTTGTGCTTAGTATTATTTACAAGTGCATAAATGCTTCTTGTGCTGTTCATTACTATGCTTTTTGTGTAAGAAGAGAGGTAAGGAAGGGGCAGGGAGGAAGAAAATTTGATTCTGTGATTAAGGCAGCACAGGAGGTAAGATGCAGGCTTTGGGTTTGAGGGTGGTATAAGGTGTCTGTGAGATGGGAATTATTTCTCAAGATGCAGAATGCTAAGTGTTTCTATTTACCAGTATAGGAGGAAGAGTAACTCTGTCTTGCTAAAACTTTGCCTTTTCCGTAAGTGTTATTTGTCCTGTGATAGTTTTCATTGTAGAAACACTGAGGAGCACATTCTTGTTCCATGGAAACATGATCCCACACTTTGCCAGCAGATCTGAAGAGGTGGTGTAACACTCTAAAAATTTCTGCAACATGGTATCTCTGTGGTGGATGCAAAGCATCCTGAGATCAATAATTTCCCGGAGAGGTCCATTGTGGTAATTAAAATCTATGTCCGTGGCAATCTCTTATGACTTGTTGAAGATGGCAAAATTTCTCATCAGTTTTTTGATGAAACAAATTAGTATAAATACCTACTTTTTCATATGTAGGCTATTGATTAAATTTTATCTTTTTCTTTTAATTTTACCATGAAGATTTAAAAAAGGAGTTGCAAGCAAGTGAGCTTCGAGCTCAGAGGCTGAAAGAAGTCTTCAAAAGAAAAATCCATGACTTGAGAGAAGCTTGCTACCGACTCACTGGATATTTAATAAACAACCCATCCGATAATCAGTACAACCTCATCTCTATGTATGCAGAACAACAGTCAGATATGTTACTCTTTAGGGTAAGAATTTTGTTGTAAATTTGAAATTTATTTTGTTTTATTCTTGGGGTGAAGGGGTGGGGTGGGAGGGGGCCTTTTGAGAATGAGATACCTATTTGGACTACTGGAAAAAATTAAGGATCACATTTATTTTGGATTCTACATACTTTAAGGGCACACCGTCATCATCCCAATGATGTTTCTTTCCTTTTCATGATGTTGAAGAAAAGCATCAAACAAAAAAATTATTGGGGCTTCTGCCGCCCCCCTCCCCTCGCTCTAACGGCCTTATGTACCGAGATTCATTACGTGGCTGCTATTCACAACTGTTTGTTGTATTTGAATTAGCCATAGGTTTTACATAATGTTACTTCATGACCTGTTCAGAAACATGTAGGTGCTTTTGACTTTTGTGGGATGTTTATACAAAGTGGAAGGCAAGGTGTAAAAAATGTTTAGTCAATCCTTTCAAGTTACCTTGTAATGCTAGTGAAAGATCAAAATATTGTAACAAGAACACTCTACTCTTTTAAATATTTAAGTTCTCTTGGAAGCATTTTTTCCCCCTTTGTTTCACATTATTCTAGTCAACTCCAGAAGGCGAGATGCAGTTACTTGAGAATGAGTTCTCGTCAAGTCTGCCGGATTTCATTGAAGCTTACCTGAAACAACAAGACAGCATACCTGCCTTCCTGAGTAGTATTACTCTCGACCTGTTTAGCAAGCAAACAACGATGATTATGGGGGAATCCATGATGTGAACAGGAGGAGTTTGTGACTGTTGAGGAAATATATAAAAGACTTTTAGCTGTCTCCATGTTGAACCTTTGGATATAATGATACTTCCCATCCCAGGAAATAATTGTGTAACAAAAATTAGGCCTGTGTAGGTGTTAATTCCTTCCTTTCATAGTAAGTTTCTTTTTGATGTCAATGGGGGAAATCTACCCTGGAAATCATTACTGTACACATGTCATTTTTTTTGCAACATTCTTTTTATGTTATGTTGAAACTCCAAGAAAAAGAAAATGCCCTTTCTAAGTTTCTGGCAAAATTAGTTCAATTGTCTCTCAGATTGTGAAATTCCTCCACCTTCTCTCAGAAAAAAGAGTATAATAACAATATCTGGGATATACATTTGAAAACATGTCACAGATTTTGCCATGGAGAGCGGATGTTTTGACTAAGGTATAAGGAAGACTGTGGGCGAAAAGAAAATTGACTTTATTTTTTTATGATATTTTTTAATTTTGATTTGTCAGTAAACTTCTTTGCATTGCAGTATGTTAAAATGAAAAAATATGCACAGCTTGCATGGAAATTGAAGTAAAGAAGAAGGCTAACACTTTGTATGGCTGTGTGTTTAACAAGTGAAGCTAGGTCAATAGTTTGGTTGCTTCTGTCTTTTGTTAAAAAGGCAGATGATTTTTTGTCATTCTACCTACAGGGTGGATTCTACTTTACAGTTTAATGTCATTATTTCCTTTTTTTAGAAAGATTAGGAGTAATTTTCACACTAGAGATAAGTGATGGTGCTTAAAGTGAGAAGTTCTGTACTCCTGGCTTTAAAAATCCATAGTCCATAGGATTGGAGCAACGATAAAATGCAAACTCTTATGCCCATACGAGTCGACTAGTTATTGGTAGGCCTATCGCTGGGCTACTGTTGAACATACAATACTAGTAAAGTAATAAAAGAAGGATGTAATTAGCTCGCTATAACTTCTTAAATTTGCTGAAGCCCATTGCCACAATTTTGGCAATTTTGATACAGGAATGCTGCACATGAATATCATTTTGATAGATTCTATGTCACTTCTACAATGTCAGATGTGTAATAGATGTAATATTTGTATTATGTGCTGGTGCTTCTCTTGCCATACAAACAGCTAGATGAGTGGCTTCATTCCAGTTTGCAGGACGTCTTTCTCCTTGACTTCAATTTCTGTGGTGGTTTGTCAATGCCTTTCATTGCACCAGTATTATTATAATGATAATGATGTATTGTGTGAGGTTTGCTAACAGGAAAAGAGAGACCAGAATCCATACAACATACAAAAGTTGAGAAATCAGTGGACTCAAAATATATAAATATGTACATATTTTGAAAATAAAAGCAAGTAATGAACTTAATGATGTTGTCTTTCCTTCTCTTGTTTGCTCATAGGAGTTAAAAATTTGATGCATAAATCAAAGATGACTACTGTCTATTTCTAATAAAGTCAAATGGTTCAACTGGCTTCAGAGCAAGTATTTATGAAGTTAAAGGTGAAATGTTCGTAAAAAGTGCAGATGACTTTTTCCTGGCCAAACAAATTTTAAATTGTGAGAATATTCACAATCTCATGGTCACAAACAGTCACACATTTATCAATATTTTATTAGTAGCTGGAAAAGACTAAATACTTCATCTATGTTGTATGAGAAGCTAATTTGAAAGCTGTTTATTTTTACATGCAAATTGCAGAATAGCAATTAACTAAGAAACGTTTGAAAATTTTAGGAAAAATTCATTATGTTTGCTTGTTCCATAAAAGGACAAATACTAACAATTGTGCATGTGAACACAGACTAATTACCATGGAGGTGGAAGCGCCATGACTTATACAAATGCCATTTTGGCATACTCCCCTTTTCATCTTATGGAATCTCTTTTGCATCATATTTATGGTTTATATTTTAGTTTTTCAAAAAAATGAATTCAATGAAGTTGATAAATTATCCACACCCTGTGAAGTAAAAATGCACCAGTTTAGACACCTACAATTTGAATTTCTGTACTACCCAAAATTTACTGACAAATGATAAAAGTAGCTCAAGTTAATGAATAATTTGAAATAGATCGACAGTGGTCACATCTCGGGATATCTTAAGCCTCATTTCATAATGCCTCGAGGGTATATATAGGTGTCATATTTCAATTGCCGAAGGTACATTCCAAGGCAGAGAACCACATATCATGTGATCCACAGATTAAACATTGAAGGGTTTATCATTACATTGTTCAGTGTGCTGGGACCTTCCCTAGCACTGTAACACACTATGACCAGGGAATTACTATCAGCAACTCCCTCAGTGCTGTAATAGCACCCAAGTTGTCAAAATTGCCGGTCATCGAGAGGAGGCAATGCCAGGATTTTTCCCCATCCACCTCTGTTACTGGCTATACCACTTCTGAGTGCAGGAGATATATGCCAGGACTTTGCCTGATGGAGGGGCTCCTCGATGGGGTGGGGCAGCAACCCAAAGCCCTGACAAAAGCGATGAGTTGACAAAAGGATGAAGAAGACAGAGACATTTGGCCTTTTTTACAAAATATTAAAAATTTGGGAGTTTTATTTGAGTAATTTTGAAAAATTTGGATTCATATGATATGGAAGAAAATTTGAAAAATGTGGGAATTTTTTTTTTGAAAGGAAAGTTGGAAATTTAGGGGTCTTTATTGAAGAATATGCCCTTCTTATGAGCAAAACCAAGGAGATCGTTAGGCGGCAAAAGGTCACTGGGATTATGTATTTTATCTTACACATTAAGGCTCCCCAGCGAAATTAGAAAATTTTCCTAATGGAGGGGCAGCCTATACCCCGACGGGGGCATGGGCATGGCCCGCTGGCACCACCCTTGTTGACGGAAGTGTTAGTTGACTTAAATGTTGAAATGTTAGTTCAGTAGTTCATTTCAAAACGGTTTAGGTTAATAGAGGGGGAAGTATCAGAGAGCATATGAAATACTCATCAGATAGTTGTTTTTGGAAAATAAAAGAGCCTAGATAACAAAAAAGATCCCTCCAGCAATTTTTCACTGAAGAAAACTCAACTTCATAGCGTTCTTGAGCACAAACGAATGAGTAAATGATAATGAACTTTTGAATCTTGAACTTGAAGTTTGATGGTATCATGTTATGCTCGAAAGTCATGCTCCTCTGTGCATCGCAAAGTAGCTCTATCGGAATAGGTTGCCCCAATTTTGTCTAGCATTTGCACCTGTTTGTATAGCCAGCCATGCTTTTTTAAGTTATGAAGGCTTTACAGGGTTCCTTGTAGACCTATATACTTCTTGGAGGGAGTGTTCAGCTCCTTGAAAATTTCTTTATTCTTATTGGCAAATTTACTTGCATTTAGTCTATCGACGTATATGAGCAATTTGTAGTTTTAGGTTTGTCAACGATTACCCTTTTTACATACAGACATCTTTTTCGTGTGTATGTGAGGTTGGAAAAATGTGCGAGCCAAGCACGCTGCAAAATATTGTCTTTCTGTGATCAGTAACTTGAGGTAAATTGTCTTGCAACCACAAACATAAGGAAAATATTACATCTGTTGAACAGAACTTAAAACATGTGCATGTATGATGTCAATACATGTATGCCTATCATGGTCATTGGTGTCGCCACATGGCAAAAGTGCGGGAGGGGCACAACATTCGAAGGACATCCTTCAGTTACTTTTACAGTTTGCATCTGAAGTGCACTCAAAGGATTACATACTGAGTGGCCTTCGACTGAGACTAACAGACCGGTTCTACTCAAGGATAAAGGGACCTTATGAGTGAGTGGATGATGGTTAAGCAAAGTCGGCTAGTTAACTGGTCCAGCCGAATGTGCTTGAGTCCGGCGCGCAACCGATTTCGTCGGCTGGGCAACCGATGTTAGAGGCAAGCCTATGCCAAGTGGTAGGAAAGCCGGAGTACCCGGAGAAAAACCCCAATGCATATGTGAAACATTGGTGCACAGCCGCTGGAATAGATCACTTTGCCATTCGACGACCCCTGGGATGATGGTTGATGCTTGATGATCTTGAAATAAAACTACCCCTCAAACATGGACATGGTAAATATTCATAGAACAGTCTTCACCTACGATGGTTGCACATGCAAGCACACTGGAAAAACAGCTTTTTAAACAGTTTAGCAATCCAGCCGCTAATACCTTGCGTTTCCAATCTATGCGGTTTATAACAGAAAACACCAGAAGATGAGTGTAGCTTTATTTGTTTTACACAAGCAACAAAATTTTATTGAGTCAGTGCAACTGAGTGCTAGGGGAAAATATCCACATGAGAGTTTTGCATAAGGCCGAACTTTAGGCTTAGTGCTCTCAATGTACCATTGAAAACCATAGTTCCTGTGAAAAGTATTGGCAATGTGCCTTTAATGCATGACCACTCCCTTCCCACCAGGCTGTTAAAAATAATAGCCCCTGGAACTGATGATACTCTCTTGAAATTTGCATGCCTATCAGACTGAGCTAGGCTGGCCCCATATGGATGCAATGAATAAAACTAAAACCAGTGTAAAATGGCACTCCTTTGGGGGCACATGTCCTTTTCTTTTGTAACAATCTGCGGATGTTACCCTTGTTTCTCCTTTTGACACGGTTAAAAGGTAGCCGCCTTGGATCATGCTACACCATTCCATTCATCCATAGAGGGTCGGAAGCTCCCTAACCACTATCAATGAATTTTAACCTGATTTGAAAGTTTCAATCTTGAGCTTACTGGTCCCATAGAAGGGGGGAACTTCTCTGTAGTGGCCAGTTTTAGAGCGAACTGGCTTGTCTTTGGAGTGAACTGGTCAATATTTAGGGCGATTTGGTAGTCAAAATTAAGCGAAACCGAACATAAGCCTGATAATCTAAAGATGCTAAAATCATCCCTTTGGAATTTTTTTGGATATTTAAAGGGAGAATGCAGTCACCCCAATAAAGAATTGTACAGTGGACTATCCTATTTCCTGAATGGCTCTTGAGAATCATCATGACAGTATTTTTTCACTCAATTGTAAAATTTACGAGGAGCAACTGCTTGGTTCACGTTTACCTTGAATATGCAATATTTATGTCCTAAAATATCATGAAAGATACTTGGAAGAGAATAAAAAAAAATTTGTGACATCATTAGCTATTGCTTCAAAAAGGTTTGGGGAGACTGCTTATGAGGATCCTTAGATGCAATTTGGAGCAACAAATAAGGTAAATTTTAAGGAAAATTACTGCAAAGTTTTGGTTTTGACATTGTTTTACAGAGGAAAAAAATTTGGGGTTTCAGTCCTCGGAATGAGGGAGAGGAAGCAGACTTCCCATCATATTTTGACCGAGGGGCTTTAGCCCCCAGCCCCCCACTTCCTGCACCTATGGGTTGGCGCCTTTTTCCATCTAATCGAGTAGCTCGAATTGCACCATTATGATCACATCTCCGGTGAAAATATTGAAAAAACCTTTGACGTCATTGACATGACGAAAGCATGCAGTGATATATCAGGATAAAAAAAATTTGATGTAGGAGTAGTAAATCTATACCCCATGGTGTATAGGAGTTATTTTTCAGGAAACCAGGGATGGGTCTGGTTTTATCCATGCTGTGACGGTCCTTCTTAAAACTTCAACAAAGACACCACATCAGATCAAAGGCGGCATGGGGTATATCTGGTATCAGACCTCGTTTCCTGATCTGTGCCTTCAAGCGATCTTTTCTATCATTGTGCTCACGCTGCGTAAAAAACCAATTAACACATACTTGACTAGCCTGCTGGCTTAAACCTATTACTTAAGTTGTTTGTGTGTTTTGGTAGATGGGGTACTGCCAATCAATTGCTCAAATGTGAAAGCTGACTGTATCAGGTGTCTATGTAGTGTGCTTCATTTCCTCCCTGAGACGATGAGGTGTATTCAGGCAGAGAAGGAGGATGTTACAAACCTTAATTAACAGTTTCATCATGTTTAGTTGGTTAACTATACGTAGTTGTAAGGAATAGCGATTGTGAATGAAATGTTGATGTTCTTATTCATTTCTTGTTTCGAGAGCAGAGCTTCACACAAAATTAACTGAGTGAATTGTTAAGTTAAGGACTGTTGATGTTTTTTTTTTTTTTTTTTTTTTTTTTCAATTCCTGTTTCGGATAGTAGAAATCCAAACTGAGGGAACTGTAAGAAATATTATTAATTCTTCAAGTTTTTTTTTTCAAATTTCTGATTTTTCAAGAGTGGGAGGCAAGTGCCCCTACTTGCGGTTGCCCATGGTCCCAGTGAATGTAAAAACTTTTCAAGAATAAAGGGAATAAAGGAAGGATTAAGGTGCAAAAGGAGGATTAGGGTACCGAACTGTTTCATTTTTAGGGCGGCAAAAGGTTAATTTTTGGCCCGTCGAATAGTCCTGAGCTTTTTCTTTTTAAAAAACGCCAGAATTTCTAGTTTCTGGTCAAAATGTGGGGTTGTCCAAAAATTTATAGTGTACAGCCGTTCCCCTCCCTCCCCACCTAAAAAGGGAGAAAAGTTAAGAAAAAAATCAAGCATTGCCAGGTGTTTGTCGTGAAATTCCTAAGCTCTGGAAATTCCATGGCAGTCCGTAGACAGATGACCGCCGACTAAGTTCTATACATGGCGGCTGCATCAAAACGGAATTGCAAATTTGCATTAGAAATTTAAGTCTAGCGCCATCTCAACATTTTTCTGCTAAGCAACCTGACAACAACAACTTGGTTCATTGGTCTGGAGATAAAAATTAGATTTTGGGTTATACAGTTCCTAGACAAGATTTTTCATGATTCAGTAGCTTTCGTAAGGATACAAAACCGCTGGTCCAACATGGATCCATCGGAAGACAATGACTCACGGTATGTTTTCAATAGCGTTAACGCTATTTATGTGAGCACAGTAACAAGTTTGTCAGCCGGTCAACGTTAGGCTACGCGCTTAACTAGGACTATTAAACGTTATAGGCCTAACGTTAGGCCTACGACTAGCCTATATCATGTGTAATGAACCCATTCAATGAACCATGCACATTCATGCTAATCATTATCAGTGCTCAAAGCCTTGTGTATGTAAAGATGCTTTGCTCATTACCCAAAGTACATGCCAGATTTTCAGCTTCAGACATAGCCTAGCTTTTTTAAAAAGTTCGCTAGCTAGGGTACAGTTAGTCAGTGACTTGTGAGTAGGCTAGAGCATTATCTCATCAGTATCACTACTGCAGGCCTAGGCCTAGCCTAACTTAAGTATCAGTCAGGTGTAGGCCCCTAACGCGAGAGTTGATGGACAGCAGTACAGTGTTGTTAGGCGTAGGCCTAGGGTCACATCGGGTATTCTTGGACGATGGGTGTTTTCGGACAGTTGTCAATAATCTAGTCATTGAATAACACTTGGGCCTAGGCCGAGGCCTAGTGTGACTGTTTTACTAACCAGGCAGACACATCAAAGGTATGTGTACAGCCTGCACACAGTATCGTTTCTAGCACAAAAAAGCGTTCTAGTTGTTGAGAAAATGGAACCCAAATTTTTACGGCGGGCAGTAAAATTTTGTAGAAATATTCAAGTTAGGAGACATAAAGTAACTTTGATTGCCACAGGGTTCATGAAAACGTTACTATGAACCAGACTGTGCTATATATATGTGTTTCATGAAGTTTAACAGTGCCATCCAGTAGTGCTGTCTGAGTTGGGTGTTTTCGGACCGTACTTCCGCATACCTTCTGTATATAGGCAATACATGCCCACACTAATATGTGTACATACGCATGCCTATGTGTGTATGTGTAGTGGAAAAGAATGATAAGACCAAATGATTATTAAAAAACTCAACAAAGTTTTTTGGGATAAAATTTTGTGTAAAGATATTGAAAAAAAAATTATATTTTCCAGTTCTCTATTATTTGATGGTTTTTTTATCTTTAGTCCAAATACAGTGAAACCCCGTTTATCCGTACACATCAGGACCGAACGTTGTTCGGATAACCGAAAAGTTCAGATAAACAGGGTTTTACAAGGATCGTTGATTTGCTATGTCGAATGTTACCTATACTTATTAATAAAGTGAATTTAACCGTTGTCATGCTGTCTCCTTGTCATTTCTTCGATTTCATATG
>WURT03080291.1:0-13091 GCA_009936505.3 Holothuria glaberrima | reverse complement strand
TACCTGTCATCCAAATGATAATATAGAGTATGACGCCAAGCACTTTACATCTATCGGATTTTTACTAATTTTGAACGCAAACTCCAGACGAATGGCTTCCAGTCTAATAGGTATAGCAAAAGGAATGAAGGACTATAAAGCGCATTTCAGAATGCTTTTGGTCGTAAGTGTATTAACAATCACCATCTATACCGATAATGGCTGCGCGCGAAGGGCTCGGAATTTTTTTCTTTTGAAAAATGTATAGCGTCAAATACGTACTTTCAGCCTTCCATAGTATGCTACAAATTATATTGAAAGACCCCATATTGATGCGAGGCCCTATTGATGTTTGGAGATGTATCTCTGTTTTTTGGAAAGTGTTGTGAGCGGAAGAGTTCCATGTATAGTTACCTTAATAATGAATGAGATGAAGTACAAACCGTGACGCATGCGCGCTAAGCGCGCCGAAATATCTCATTACCTAAGACGTCAAAGGACAGTTTTAATTCGATTTTAGAAAAAAAATAGTGTTTGGTATTGTTCTCACTTGATCTAGTTGGAAAATAGATACAAAGTTGACATAGGCTCAGTGGGAAAAATATACTGGACTGAGGAATCAGAAATTCCAACTGGTATTTCAGATTTCCCGACTACCGTCTCTCTGACGATTTTTTTTGGGGGGGGGGGGAGTGAGACACCCCCATACCCCCGGTTGCGACGGCCCTGACTCCAGCCCCCAGTAGCTACTAAGTGGACGTGATCAGATCATTAAACAATATGAATGTGTCCCTTATCAAGATAAGAAGCTCAAAGCTGGCAGTGGGGCAAGTCTTTAGCAAGGTTAGTTAGTCCCGTTAAGACTTAAAGTTAGCTTAGGGGAAATTTTGAACAATTCTTAACGTTACAGATTCAGTCAGGTTTAAGTTGGGTATTACTCCACTTTCAACTACGCAATTTAATCACTTTAAATTGTGTCACTAATTAATTGATATAAATCTTGGATAATGAGAGCCTATGCAGCCCCGTTGCCAGAAAAGGTACTGAAGGAGGGGGGATGGGAGGGGACGAAGTAGCTTTCAGGAGGGAGTCGAAAAATTTTCTTGGGAGGAGACATTAAAATTCATTAAGGCAATGGAACTTTTGAATTTCAAGGAGGGGGAAACTTTTCTAGGTGGCACCACACCTTCCCCCATTGGTTACGGGCTTGGACCTATGTGTAACGTCTTGAGCGAACGAATCTTCAATCCTCAACAGCTATGCTGAAGGATAGTTTGACAGGTGTAAGTCTTCACGTGTTTCTTTGTACTCCAGTTTCCATCCTGTAGGAATTGTTGACCTTTGACCCCCTTTAAAGCAGGCTCAGACCTACCCGCTAATGGCAAAAAAAAAAAAAAAACTCCTTTGGGTGGAAGATATAAAAGGTTTATTGTCATTAGAAAATAAGATGTGTTCCGGCCCATCAAAAAGCTAAGGGATTTTAGCAGCCTGACGGAGTGTCTCTGTGAAAATCGATGAGGTAATTGTATACCTCCGTTGTATTCTTTATTCATATTTTTAACAAGATAGGCCTCAATTGAAACAGTCTTAACTGCAACCTTCGGCCAACCCCTCCATTACATCCGACAAAGAAGGATTTTGCGGCACTACTACACACCATTTGATTAATAATAACATCAACTCTTTACAATGCGATGGCTTCCAACCTCTTTTATTAAGGGCTTAGATAACTTGTCATTAAACGGTCATCAGGAACCCTAATGATCATTCACTCTTTGTAATCGCTGGTTTAGAGTTTACAATTCAATCCTGGGGCATGATTAAAGATTAGAGGAATTTGTTATTTGAAGATGGGTTAGAAGTCAAAATTATTTTACCCTTGAAGGAAGGAAAATACGAATGCATTTCGAAAGGAATTGTCAATCTGAGGAGACTCCATTTAAAGTGTAATTGCAAATTGGAACAGAGAAGTGGAATAGATAAAAGAATTGAATCAATAATCCCCTAAATGCAAAAAGCCGTCAGTGTTTTCTTTTTTTCTTTTGGTCGAAGAACTTTGGAGTTGGCGGTAACATTAAGTGAGGTAACAGAAAGAAGAATGCATCGACAACGATACTTAATGGATTTCAGAAGATTATACACTGTTAAAAATGTCTTTGAAATGTTGTAGAATTACAGAACAAAAAACAAGGAAATACAAAAAGGATACGGAAAAGTGATGTAAATTTATGAAACAACTTGACAGCACTTTTGCTGTATTTCTTATGTATTTCTTCATTTTTTATTCAGTAATTCTACAGAATTTTTCAACAGTGTAGGTGGTATATGAAATCAGAACTTTTTTTTGTGAATTAAGAAACAATATATTGACTTTTTAAGGGTAATTATAATAATTTCATGTATGAACGGTGATGGGATTGAAGGAGGACGGTACTAGATCCTAAATCATTTCTTCGACAGGAGACAAGGATGACATTAAAACAGCAAAATACAACTCTAGGAGGGGGATTCCCAGACCCGTATCAAGGTGGACGGTAAGTAAAGCGTAAAAGGGGCTATTGAGGGGGATGCCTGAGAAGTATTGATGTTTGTTTTTTTATCTTCCATTGGTTCTACAAAAGTAAGAAAGAGGAAGGGCAGAATAAGGATGGCGATCTTCTATTATCCTTTGCAAAAGGATACAGTTGTTTTTGCTACGAAGGAAGCCTTTACAATCGTATCTTCTATACACGTGATCGGATTTTCTGTTTTTCTTTACGTCACCCACATTTGAGGTCGCCGTGACCGGACAACTCACTCTAAAGACTTGATCATGTACACATTTGTACAAGTTAAATGGAATATCGTTTTGACTTCATTTAGTCGATGCACCTTACCTGAGATCAATGTTGTTTTGAATAATTTCCCTTTTAAATGCACTGAATACTGTATTTTAGGGGAATGGTAATTTTCCCTTACTTCATTTATTATTTCGTAGAAACATATTACTGCTAAACGTAAGATTTACTGAACTTTCTATGTTTAGTTGAAGAAAATTTCAAATCGAAAGGAAGTAATGGAAACACACTTATTTTGTTCATTGCAACTGAAAACGGCAGAAGTTACGGTAGCTTTGTCAAAATAATCCTGACTTACCACTGAGCAGTAATTATTTACTCAGTGAGACAATGTATGCACGGGCTTTAACTATTGTCTTCATTACGTGCTGTGTGATAAATAATTTTTCATTACCAAGTTAATTTTTCTATAAAAGATTAAAACTTTTCATTCAAGCCTAGGTTTCAATTTGAAACGAATTTACTTTTCACTTAACAGAGAATCTCCCATTGGCTGAAAGGTTCATACAAAGAGTCAAGCTGCTGTATTTGGATAAAATGCAAATCAGTAAAAAAAAAATATAAATGAAGGGCAAAGGGGCGTTGATTCAGTTGAAAGCTTCCACTTTTCCTATTTATCTTTAGGCTAGCTGGCGTACGAGACTGTGCAATTTGAGTTGCTACTCATCTATCCATTTGAGCAGATTGCAGAAGATTCTCTCTCTTTTGGGAAAATACGCTCTTTTCGAGCAAACTTGTGAAAGTGAAAAAAAATTACAGTACCAAAAAGTTCCTGCAAAAGTAATTTGGACCTATTGAAAGTATCTTAGTCTTATAAGCTCATTGATGGGTACAATCAAAGTATTAAATCAACTTACAATCGACGATAAGATAAAAATGAAAAAAATAAGTGAAAATGGAAAAAAGGCAGCATATATTCCAAGACATTATTGTGTAATCATTCACATGATTGTACATAGAGAAAGTGAAGCGCGGTAACAAATATGTTAAGGTTTTAAATTTTCCCTTGAATTTGCTTACATGTGCTGAGCAAACCATCTGACCACTGTTTACTATAGAATTTAGTCACATGGTGACTGCAGGATGGACGAGCTTTAGGCCTATCCCTCAAACAAAACAACAAAACAAAGGATAGAGGGCGACAGTCATTGTAGGTTAGAATAGAAACCTTATTTCGAGACATCTATTCTTTAGAGACATGTATGATGTTTCCATCAAGGCGAAATCGATAAATTAATCGAGAGAATGGAATTAAGATGAAAACACATGACCTTCTTCCGAACGATCTTTCTCCTTTATCCTGCTGTAGTCAATACATCCCTATCCGTCGAAGGTTTAATCAGATTTCATAAGGGCTTTTGTTTAGTCTAAGAAGGTGTTATAGAACAGTCTAATCCAGAGGCAAGGTCGGGACCGCCTCTTCTGAATAGCAGATACTTTCCGCAGCTTCGATTATCAAAGGGACGTTCCTCGTCGTTAGGTGTCTATGAACGTAGGCTGTCCGACGGCACTGAGAATATATGGCTTCTTCCTATGACAAGGAGAACAGCGGATGGGCTCAAAACTCCCCTTTTAGAACTATTGCAATGTCAGTATAGGACTTCCATAGGATTAATGAAGTGAAACTGTCTGTTGATGCATGAACAATTTTAATTAATAAAAGTCACACATATAGTTGACAACTTTTTCTTTTCAGCTTACTGGGACAAAACTTCATCAAGGATATATATTTGGAGTTTGTTCTACTCTACATTTCCGTTTCCAGAAAATTTAACCTTGCATCTAACTAGCCTATATCAACACTTTGCAAGCATTTCAAATTATAAGTACGGTTTGTAAGTTCACATGGTAATAGGGCCGGTGGGTGCGGAATTTGCATAAGTCTCGCTGTTTTTCCACAATCGCATCATGGTAATGTACAAGACATTTGAAGAGATTTTGTCGTCAAGACAAATCAGTCGTTCCGATCTAATGAACGAAACATATTTAAATAATAAATACACTCTAGAGCAGTGTCAATTATATACAGCAAGCTTTATGACTAATGCTTTCCCTGACTTGACTTCTTTATCCACAAATGATCCAATCCATCCTAAAACGCGGGCCATTCCCAGGAATAAATTCTTACACGTCTGTCAGACATCTCACAAGAAATACCCGATATGTCAGAGGTGTAACGGACTGACGTTCATATTTGATGTAAAACGTCAATATATTTGAGTGACTGCATGAACTACTTGTATAGAGCACTTCAGACAGATTGGCTGATTGACTTTTGTCTACTTGTAGAAGAAAAGAGGAACAGTGTTGGTTGTAGACAAAAGTTGTATTGTCTTTGAAAAAGACAAAAAATATTCCCCAAAGAAAAAAAAAATGAAAAATTCCTAGAAAAGAATGAGTTTAACAAACTCGGTTTAAATCAAAGAAAACTGTATGTCACACACTGACTATCCTTTATTCGGTATTCTTACGTAAAATACATACTGGAGATTGGGAATTTTACAAGCAAAGGACAAACGAAATTCTTTTCCAAATACTAATTTATACTAGCATGACAGTATTGCAGCATAGACTATAGAAATGCACTAAATGTTCTGAATCAGTCAAATAGCCTATAAATTGACTCCACGGAATGTATCATCTCTCCACGAGGTGCCATTAGCAGTATCCCAGTAACTATTTCATTTGTTCACGGAATTTTGCTCAGAAGAACATTTATGTATAATATAGTATTGTATTGGTCCCGGTTGATATTGTGACGCAATACATTGCGGTGGAGTCGTATAACTTCACAAAACGATACAAAAAAAAGAGAAATAAATAAAACAGGTTATATTAACTTGTTGAGACAAATGGTATTTTTTTAGTGTTTCGAATTGTGACGGTGCAATGAAGTTACAACCCATCCTCAAAAGGGGGACCGTGACTTGACAACTCTCGCCGGAAACTTCTCACCTGAAAGATCCTTGCAAACACCCCAGGGAAATTTCCACCCATGACAGTTATGACCCTCAGATAAATTTATCCACAAGAAAATTTGGAACTGTCCAAGAAAATTTGGAACTGTCTTAGATAGACATTGTCGGAGAAAACTTGTTAGCGAACCTAGGATCAGGCAAGTTGTATACTCCACAGGAAGTCCCCCTTTAATCATGGAGAAGACTTGCCGATTATCCGTCATAAAATGAGTTTATAGAACCAGGGCTTTCTTGTACCAGGGAGTTGCTATCTATATAGCAACTACCTGACAGAACACACCGCTCTTATCTTCTCCTTGAACCACACCTCGCTTCAAGAAGACATATCAATCCACCTCACCACCCTTTCTCATTCCCAGCTCCCTGCTCCTTTTTTACACAACCCTACACTACGGGAAGAGTCTGTACAAACATTCAAACAAAATCTTTCCAAAAGCCGAGAGAGTAAAGCCAAAACTTAAGTTATGCCCCAAATTAAAGCTGTCCCATACGATTATGGGTACGTATAGGCCCCCCTAGAAATTAAAATTCACTACTTGACATTATCTAAGGAGGAGTAAAATCTCTTCACGGGTATCACATAAAGACTTCTAAACTTGAAAAGTTTCAGCTTTTAACTTTCCTAATGAGCTGTGCCCTTGGTTTACAGTGGTGGTTAGTTTTGTGTGGAGTGTGTCAAATGTCAGCGGGGATTTTAAAAGTGCAGCCGAGATCGGTGATTCATCACGTCAAGTGCGATCTATTGTGATCAGTTCCTAAAGAGAGTGACTCAATGCCAATCAAAACAGTTCAGACAACTTTATGATTAAATGAGCTCCTTTTTTGCAAAGTAACCTTTGATGGTAGTTTTAATTCAATTAAGAGGAATGATCACCGGGTGATGAGCGGGAAATAATCACGTGACCCCGTGGTAAATCATATGCCAATCAGAAACATTAGTTAAAAGTTTAACTGTATAGGAAATCAAAGTTAAAAGTGAAACTTTTTTATCTAAATTCCATCTCAGTTGCTTCGTTATCTCAGTTACTTCGTTTGTTGTAAAAATGCTATGAAATGACAGTGGCCCAGCTGAGAGTTGCGGCTGGGCGGTGGGTTCCAGCAAAGATCTCTCACCCTCAGCAGCTACACGCCATTGTATAATTCAACCAGGGGTCAAGAATAGAAAATAGACCGGTTTTGTATTTAAGTCTGCAATGAAATAGTGGAACAACCCTTGCGTGAAACGTTCTCTGGCAAACAGACTTTTTCTTTTAATTTAGAAAACTAAATTTAACTTAATTAAATTAAAACTTAATTCTGATGCCACTCTTATACTACTCAAATAAACTGTTTTTGTGTTTTTTCCTTTTATGAAATTTTAATGGTTAGGTCACCTTAGAAAATGGCAAATTCCTTGACAGCAGTTTAAAAAAAATCGATTTGTGCAATAATGTACACCTATAACAGATGGCCAACTGAACACCTGGGAAATTTACAATGGCTTAAAGGACGGAAAAAAACATAGTAGCAAATTAAAGAACGTACCAATAATCTGAGTAGGAAAAGAATGGTATAAAAACACATTGTTACCAATCTGAAATTAGATGCAAAAAATGAAAATTTCATATCTCAACACATAAAATGTCCAGAGAAGATGGGAGTTGAATCAATGGATTTCAAATTCCATCCTGTGTAACTTAAAATTTCATCAAATTTAGACTTAGGCCTTACTAACCCTTTTAAACGATATCATCATTTAAACGTACGAAACTTTTGTTAGGAAGTTTGTAAAGTGACGTCACTGTTCCGAGATTTTACTGATTATTCTAATAAGTAAACATTTGTCAATGTTCGAAACTTATCCTGTCTTTTAGTGACAAAGTACCCTGCCCTTAGCCGGTATGCTGTATATAATCACTACATCGTCCAAAGTCTGTGACCTAAAAAAACAAAAGCAATGCACAATAACAAAGATTACCCCGACAACTGACCAGAAAACAAACTCCTTGAACCCTTCTCCCTCACGTTATTTTACGTCACCTTCTATAATACGACAAGCTGGCATCGAAAAGCTCATATCAGTCAGTAATTAAACGAGTGATACCGAGCCTTACCGCTTTTCGAGGTTAGAACGACAAGAAGACTGTAACACCTTTTGTCAACTACCTTTCGACCACATCAGGTTTTACTGAACCAAAAAATCACAGTTCCCTTACAAATGAAAGTCAGAGAAGTACTTAGCGGTGAAAGGAACAAAACATAGAGCGTCGGCAACCCCACCGTTCAACCGATTCAAGGCAAGGCGGAAAGCCACTATGGGACATGGCACGGGTGTTAGTTTTGGAGCCGGGCGGGGCCAAGCACTTCGCCTGAGTGAACATGTTTAATTCAAGTGTGGACAGCTCTTTTCATACCCCGAATATAAGTCAGTTGAGTGGATTAATGATACTTGACAAAATCGATATATTTATTGTCATTTTAGACAAAACGGAGACAGTATTGTTTGCACTTTGCTGCTCGACCACATCCAACCCTTTCCCCCGTTGCCTCAGGGTATTCATGTCTTTGTAACTGTTGACTTACTTTCCCCCTCATTTCGTTTCTTCATTGTGAAAACGTACTGGGCAAATGAGTATCAGTTTCCCGATACACCGTAAGATGCCCCGTCAGGAAAGGGTGACTTCAAAAAGACAAAGCATCTCAACTGTTTATCTTACCACACAAATATAAAACCCACATGGTCATCCTAGAAGCACATCAGGCAGGCAGAGCCGCGACCCTCATGCTGTGCAAGGTCATGGAAGAACGGCATGAAAAGTGCCTCTTTTCATATTCCTTCTCCCCTTCCCCTTCCTTCCCCTCCTTATCCTTGACAAGGTAGCTGGACGCTTCTTCCCATTACGTGGACGTTTAACTGACACCATACCTAACATACTGAAGATGAAAAAGAATATATACGGTAGGATACAGTAATACATATTTGTTATTTCCCGACCTTCAGAACGACTTTGTCTTTCGCTTAATAACAGTAGCAAGTAGATGGACCATAAGTTGCTCTTACAAATCTCCTGTTACCTGCCTTACAAGTCTATGAAAATTTTTGTTTGGTAAAAATGTTAAAAAAGGTAAATCAAGGATGAATTGTCTATGAATTTAACAATTCAGTAAGAATGTAAGATAAACATTGTCAAATGATTGGAATGAACCATTCATATTTTAGGATTCCCGGACAAACTAATTCAAGTTGGGGCGACTGCATTTGTCCTTTACATAGGCGTACGGGACTCTTCCAGTTTTGGGGGCAGAAAATTTTTTGCCACAATGTCAAAAAGTTGCCATAATTTCGTTGCAGCTCAGGTGCATAAAATAGACCACCAAACCACTACATGCGAGCGAAGCACATGCACATTTTTCGGGCATTCGATCAAAAATTCGGGAACTCAGTAGAAAATTCTGGCAGTCTTTTCACTTTTACTACATTTCTGAGGGAATTTCACTTATTTTCTGCCAGAATTTTTATCGTTTCCTGCTACAATTTTCGACCTCAGGTATTTTTGGAAGGGGGCAGTCTGCCGTCTGGCCCGCCTCTTACGCATATGGTAATTTACTTTCTTAAGTCAAGGCCGAAAAGTAGGCCTATAATTGTCCTTTTTTCAAGATGAAATTTCCCACCATATCTACCTCATCATGAGAAAGGAGGTCGGAAACAAGCCTCGAGGGTGTTACAACGATAAAAAATTAAAAGAGAAAATTAAAGGTTAAAAGATAGGTCTAACAGGCTTGTTTAGTGTCCGGACTCAATCAAAAAAAAAAAAAAAAAAAAAAAAAAACCTGAAAGTTGGGTAAAAGTTACTCTTTTCTACTATGTAATGCGAAAGTTATAGACACGTATGAGGACAACTGTTTTTGGAATTGTCTAAAGCTAGTATATTCAAACTGAGCTATTCTAAAACCTTAGTTTTATGTTGACAAAGTGTAATTTGTAGCTATCAATTAAACAATGGTCGTAGCCATAATATAGTCTTTGGTAGCGTTAAAGTAATCTGAGGAACGCCCTCTGAGCACAAAAGAAACTGTAAAATCGCAAATTAAAAAACAGAAAGTAAACTGCAGTTGAATGAGATCAATTTGTAGGATGCAAATTTATTTAGAGAACGGGGCTTTATCATGTAGAAGTTCTGTACATCGTTTCAACAAATATATGCGTTAGTACAAAGTTAAAACACCTGATAAAATAAGGTAAAAAAGTGAAATTTGACGTAAAAAATCACTTTCTCTTCTTTCGTATTACGTCATTTTGCGGTCGTAAATCAAAGAGATCCATACACCTGATTAAACATTTCATCACTGTGCAGAAAAGTAATTATTAATTATGATTTTTCTTGCCCAACCCTTGCTTTAAAAACTGTCACTTGGTGCACAGCGATATGTCAATATAAGTTTCTCTGACCATTTGGATAAGTCAATGGGTTTGAACAGAGAGTTGCACCTGTGACTACAATCCCTCAGTGCAAGGCACCAGGTTACTAAGGTCTTCCGTGATTGACAAGTTCAAACGAATTTCGCTCTCGGCTCAATGGTTCTTCACCAATAGAATATTTCACAAAAGAAAGATTGGAAGAAAATGTCACCTTTAGAGATAGTTTTGTGGTTAATGACTCCATAACGTTACTTCCTTCGGGGAAAAAGTTAATTCTCCGTCTCAAAATCTTCTTAAGTCTCGTTGGATTTCTTTCCTTGTATTTGTGCAAAGTATCAAATCGCCAGAAATTACGCTAAAGTCGCTATGTTACTTAGCCACTATAAAACTGACGGTCTTGACAATCCCCAAACTATGTAAACACGAAGGAAAGAGGAGAGGTGTAAAAATCTGGCCAGATTCGGTTTAAAGTTTAGCTTTATAGCCCGAGGAAGAGAGCGCCTCTTTTCATAGATTTCTCGCCCCATTCAGCTGCCTTATTCGAAACTGTTTCTCTTCGCTACAGACTGGAGGGGAGGCAGTTTGCAGTTCCCGCGGGACGGAGGCAAAACACATTTCACCCAGTTTTGTGGGATCAGTTACCGTTTTCCATGGGAGATTGCCCGGTTGTAGAAGTCAATGACAGGAGGTGCGATCCTTTGGTGTATACCTTGGACTTGCTACAAGATAACCAAAGTGGTACTGTCCCATCAGGGTCGAAGTTGTCACTACAACTTCACTTGGAATTCCAAGGTTTGATACAGTTGACCTTTGGCCCGGTCTATAGGACTTCACTTTGTAAGGAAAGCTGTGATTAAACACTATTACGCTAATGAATATTACTCAATTTACATACAATTGGGGAGCTGGTCACACTTGCCCGAAACTTTGTAATGTCGTTATAAAAATTTTGCCCGAAAAAAGAAAGTATTTTCCACAAAGAGACTGAATTTTTCTTCTCGAATGGGAAAGTGGCCGCATCCCCTATCTCCCTTACTACACGCCCATGGCAATAAATGACTACAGAGAAATCATTTAAAGTTGACAGCCAATGCCATGTTTCTACTTTACATATTTGCTGTACTATGGTACCATGATGTAATAGACTTTAATTAAACCAGACTATTTAAATGATTTCCTTCATTGCTTCCTTTTTTAATTTTAGTTTGCTTCCTTTTCTTAAAGCAAATTTTTAAATTTTAAGCAAATTTATTTTAAAGGTCATAAGCAGTCGTCCCAAACTTATTTTAAAACAATAGCCAACTGGCCAAACTGCCAAATGCCACAAATTTCTTCTTATTTCTCTTCCAAGTATCTTTCATGATATTTTAGGACATAAATATTGCATATTCAAGGTAAACCAAGCAGTTGCTCCTCGTAAAGTTTACAATTGAGTGAGAAAAATGCTGTCACGTGATTCTCAAGAGCCATTTAGGAAATAGGATTGTAAACTATACAATTCTTTATTGAGGTGACTGCGTTCTCCCTTTACTTAATACAAACAACATACTTTAGGCCTGTTATCGGAAAGCGCGGTATATTACAAAAGGAAATTCCCTTAAAGCCGGGTCGTTCAATTGTATCACCATTGTCAAGTATAAATAAAACAAACTGTAATTATATGGTGTGAACGCAGCAAATGGTCAAGACGGTTTGGCCATTTACTGTATTGTTCCTTTCATAGAACCACTTTCAGTTGAGGAAGGTGCATGGTCTGGGAACTCTAGCCCGAAATTTTACAAACGTTTATCCAAAAATGATTTATAGTTTGCCCCCCAATAGCAACTTCTCTATGCTACTGGAGAGCTGCAGCCGACCCCATCCGTTCTCGTACGCCATGATGGTTCCTTAACATTTACGCTGGCGAAACATCTTGAAGTATTTTAGGGGGAGGCTTTCAATATTCCGAACAGTTAAGCAAAATCGAATGCCAACTCTTGGACTCACGTCAACCATTCGGCATACCGTATTTTGAGAGTGTATACGGCAGACGGCTTCATTCTTATGACCGTTCTCTTGTGGAAAATTTGTTCTCTACTTGACAGTACTGGTGGTTACTCCAGTGAGACAAGATTTCTTTCAGTAGGGTGAACTTGGCAGTTTTAGAGGCAAGTCTCCAGAAGAACATTGATTTTGGTGGCATTTTTATTGCATGAATCCTTAAGTTATGAACACATTTTCCTGGTAGCGAAACCGAATCCCTGCCTAGCTAAATATTTAAATCCATATTCCTGGCTCACAACCACGCCCACCTTTTTATCATATATTATGGAATCTGTAGTTTACCTCAAACCATTCAAAACGTAAGAACATGGTGATAATGATTGAATGTCTATAATACATCGGTCGAGAGCGCGCATGCACAATTGTAAAATTGCACTTGACTAAGTCTGCCTTAATTTAACACAACTCTGATACATGATAATGTCTTTGTCAATCGCATTTTAATCGGGCTGTCGTGGAACTGATCAAATAAGGGAAATATAGATTGCCGAGCCACTGATCGAATAATCACTTCATTCTTGATATTTCTGATACTTGTTTCAGTGGGGGGTACTGGAATGCTCTCAACGTGTGTGTGTGGGGTTGGGAAGGGTGTGCACCACTGGTTTCTGAAAGTTTAATGCATGTTTGCCGAAAATATCAAATTTTCTGGAGGACTGCAGCTTCCCTCACCATCTCGTTCGCCTGTGTACATTAGTAATTATCATTAGCTGTAATATTGGTCAGATTGTGGTATTAAACTGTGACGTACATTTTCCACTGTCAGGTAAAATAGGGAGTAACTACAATCTTGGACAAAACTGTTGGGACACTTTGTCATAATATTCTTGAATCTCATTTCCCAGGTTTGCATGA